>MNPL01006296.1:0-15217 GCA_002081605.1 Tropilaelaps mercedesae | reverse complement strand
GGAACGGTGGCGGCAGCGGCGGCGGCGGCGGCCGCGTTAGAGATAGCCCGGCCCCAGCCATGCTCAACCAACCCGAAGCTCCCCGGGTGGGTCGTCCATTACCCCTACTCCATGCGAGCGCCGCTAACCGACAGCCCAGACGTCCACCAGTTCAACGACTGGTGTGGAGCCACTAATGTCGGCTCTTCGTCTGGCGTAATGCTGAGCGTTGCGCACGGAAGCTATTCACGCAATCCACTCACACAACAGCCCCGGCCTGTCGGGTCGAAAGATGGCTCACCCTGATCAACATCCAACAACTGTTGAGCAGCCGTAGAACGACGGGAAAAGTTCGAGAGACAGAGACCAACAGGGAAATTCCCCAATTTTCGTGTAGACTCGGGACGTATTTGTAGACGCACGTCTCGCACAATGAGCAGTTTTTCGAGCTAAGTGACGTTCGCGACAACGTGCACATGTACACTCTCAGGGCTTTTTTTTCCTCATCTTGTTTTGCCAAATCGTTGTTGTCGTTGTGTGCTCTCATGCGACGACTTCGAGTGCGTTACTCAACTGTCTGTGAGTTAGTCGAGTGCCATTTCGCTTTGCCTCTACATGCATTACATGTAACTGACCCTGGGCCGCATCGGCTTTAACCAGATTTGTGGCTTAGCCAAGGCCGCCAAAGATGAATACAACAAACTAGAACCTACGAACGGTGCAGTTGTCCAAGCCACCGTCGTTTTGTTTCATGATCACCTTTATGATTTCAGATTCTCTAGATCGCTTCTACTGTGTCGCCATGTCGTTCGAATGGTAACAGTGACAAACGTCACCCGAAACGTGGGTGGCTTACGAGTCAGCCACGTGTATTGTCGTTTTGGACGCAGCGTTCGCCAGCAGGAAAGACTGCCCCGCACAGCAGCGCCGACTTGTTCCAATGACTTATTTGGCCATATCCATTTGTTAGGCTGGATGCCTATTTTTTTGTCCACTAATCAGACTTCACTGACGGACAGCTCCCGGCTGATTAATCGATACGTTGATCCAAAGCTCCGGAGTCACCCACGCTACGTCGTCGTTCGCCCAGCCACTGCACAGAAAACCCGCCTGAATGTGATGTGTCGACAGATTCTGACACGTTGACCGCTGTCGCCATAACGAATTCATCGTGTGGTGAACGGAGAAAACAGACGGTGTCAGCACTACCAGCGACCCTAGCCGACGAAGTTGCCGACTCCAATGCTGCTGCTGCTAAATGCCGCGTTCGAATTCACTTCGGAACGTCTGAAGAGGTTGTTGGCTGGTTCTAGCACCAGCGGCCGGCGACGTTGCTGCTGCTGCTGCCGCCGACTTCTGAGAGAGTACTTGCCCCCTATCGGTAAATGCCCCTGCCTGTAAGTGCCGCTTGGTAAATGTCGGCGGATGATGCCTGCGCTGGAGCAGGCAAATGACCTGTCTCTCAGGCCTGGTTGTCCAGCGAGCTACCACGCGCAAGCACACTCACAGGCTTACAGGCGAAAGCGATGACCAGTCAAATTTTTTGGCCGTACGCGCAACCGAACGCGATGGTATGCAAAAGCGATGCTCGACTCAACCAAACGCCAGCGCATGGCAATGTGAGGGCAAACTCATGAACTGGTTGCGTTTTCTGGGCGCAGACGGTTCGCCGTGTAATGACGTACGAAAGCGTCGACGCGCGGTGAAAGGGAAAAAATTGACTCGCGTCATTGAGTGCAATGACTTGACTTCGATAGCCATGACAAGCCCTTGAAGACAATAGCGCTTGACATTCATAGAGAGGAGGAAAAGCGTCCGAGAGGCGATTCGGCCGAGACAAGACATTCGTTGCTGTGGCGAAAAAATTATTTGTGGCAAATTTCGTTTCCAGAAAACTTGTATCGGATTTTCTCAATTGCCACGAGTGGTCCCGTCGTGTGAAACTATTTTTCGTAGACTAGACTGAAGTTAGAGTCGCGTAAGCAAAGCTACGGAGACAAAGAGGGTCTCAACTGTTTCAACTCGTTCCGGTTTCGCGTGGGTCTCGTTCAGTATGAATACACGACTGCATCACGCCGAACCGATTCTACTTCCAACAAATACATATTCCGTTCGACTGATTCCATAAATTTATGTCTAGAACTCTGTTTTCTTTAGTGCTTCTCAGTGACTCTTCCAGCTTTTTAATAGATGTAGTTTACATGATTATAAGTTAAAGACATTTGCAGAATCTCCCAATACAAAATAGCACTCCCAGTTTCGTAAGTATCAAGTAAAAATGATCATATTAGAAAAAAAGTTAAAAAAAATAACCATTCAACAAGTTTCTTGCCTGTTTGAATCGATTTTACCTTCTCCTTTGACTCGATTTTAACTTCTCGTAGTTAATTCGTCAGACTAATCGAATTCACTGCACGAAGATGTTATAGACTAATACTTTTTACTAAAAAATGTGCAGTTTTCTTCAAAAAAACCCCATTGAATGCTGACAGTCGAGAAGTTGACGCAGGCTCTGCACGACAGTCCCCGGTCGACAAATTTTCAATAAGGGCGGTGAAAATTCGCCACTGACTTCGCTCCATCCAAGAGTGCTATTACTCTACCTGCGTTCCAAGGCGTCGATTGGTAAAGCAGATAGTGAGTAACCAGCGGAATTTTGTCTTGGAGCAACGATGGAAAGGTCAGAATGTTCGCCAGACCACCGATGCGGTACTGATGTGACAGGCCCATTTGCCGCCTATTCGTCACCGATACAAGCGTTACAGGCGTTATATGCCTATAGGATTTCTCTAAACAATTGCACAATGAGACATACCGAAGCGGAACAGCTAGAAAACACCAGGTTTTTGGTATTCCATACATACGTCATGTATTAAGTTATATGGCTCTATACTCGAGTGGATCTACTAATTGCTGCACTTTACTATTGCTACATTGGCATTCACAAGAACACACTGGAAACCGTAGACATACAAAAAACGTTTGCGAACATGAGAAGAAAAAACGTCTGACAACGATGCTTCATTCCTTGTCCAGTGACGGTATATGATGTCAAGACTAAACGAAAAAGAGATGCAAATAGCTTTATTATCTTAATTATTACCACTATAGGAGTCCAGCCACTCTACAAGGGTAAGGCCACAAATCTACAATTTGTTATACAGGGCTTATAAAATATATGATAACATAAAGAGAGAGCAACGCTATAAATATCAGATACATTTTGTTCGAATGATTTAAACGAGGTTTCCTCAAAAGCAATCTGGTTTATCCAACGGCGACCCGCTGTTTTCGATGCTACTTAGCCAACCTTGGCCGCCTGGAAAAATGAATTAAGGCAAAAGCCAATTTTCGGCTTATGTCCCCACTAATTTTTCTTCATGCTAAAATCCTCTGTCCCCTTTTCATAGATCCGCTATCCTCCGATCTGCTACACTGACACGAAACGGAAAACACTCCTGCCTGAGTTGCCCCATTCCAAAAGAGAGAAAATTCGATGGCCGTTACCGCTCGACGACTTTTTACTCCTCCTCGACTTGTTTACTCAATTAACGTAGATCAACATTCGCACCGTTGTCGGAAGGTGTCACCGATTGGACTACCCTTACGGATACGTAGGACAGCTGCTGCCCGCGCACTTTATAGCCGTCTCCATCTGTTTGGACGTTCCCCCACTTGTGCTTGTTGCCATTTCCCTGTATAGTCTATGTCCTTTTCTTGACTCGCGTGTGAGTAGGGTCAGCCTCTAGGACGATTTCACAGGTTAGCAGTAGCGGCCTTCATATATTTCGTTAACGAGATTAAAACTCGACCCAGCTAGAACAGGGCGACGAGTTGTCTGGTCGACGTTGCTCAGTACACGATGCTATAATCGTTCGCCGCCGTATGAGTTGTCATCCCGCTGGTCGAGACTGATTCATTAGGACCGGTTGAATACCGTGGTTTCATTTTTTTGCTCGGTATATGTATGCCACGAGGTCACACGCAGTGGTTTATCTTGTTAAATGCATTCTGTGGTTGTAGCTGTCCTGGACACATAAACAAGATTATGGCGCCAAGAGCGTTTAGACACTTGGATTGGGCTGAATGCAGGATTTGTCATGATCTACACAATTACCCAAGACAGTAAGTATATCTGAAAGGGACAGATTGGTGTCTTCTACGTGGCTTCAGTATCCATCACTTGAGGTGTGCTATAATGTGTACATTTGTGTGTTCTGTGTGCGTCTTTTAGGAGCGCATTTGCGTTACAAGAGATAACTAGTAAAAATGGTACACCGTTACGGTTTTGAGAAAGAAATAATAACTGAATAGGTAATTGATGCAACGTATACCAATTAGATAATTGCTACAAAATATTCTATTAAGAGCTGCTCCGAGATAATTCTTGGAGTATTCAGTCTTCTACATAAGCGGCTCAGAATATTTTTACGAGCAACAATACGTTGACAAGAGTTGAACAGAGAAATATAAAAGAACGAAAATTATAGACACGACCAACATAATCGCCCCACTACAACTGCCGTTAAAATAACCTTTAATAAGGCTTTAAGTTCTATTTAGTGCTAATTTATGAGTACGAAACTTCCGTTGTTGCAACTTGAATATTTTAAAAACAAAAATAATCATACGTGTGAACCATGTGAACCAAATACAGTCAATTGATTTTGACTTACCTGTATGTCAACAATTTCTATTTCCTAAAATACATTCCGCACCCCTGTAGGGCAAAATCTGAATGAAAGTCGGACACTATAGAGTTGAGCATATTTCAACAAAGTGCAGCCCCCTTCTCTCAGTGGCAACATTGCTACTACAATGTAGCCGCAGCTCTGGACACGACTACGATGGTTAGCTGTGCAGATTAATTCGAGTCATTAATAATAAGTGACTACACTTGTTTTTGTTTTGCAAGGCGGCCACATATTAGGCACTCTTTGAGTCTATGGTTTCGTGATGTAGAGTGCGGAATTAGCATCCAAGTGACGCCCAGTTCCATGGAGCTGGCGTTTCCCGTACTGCCTTCGCATTACCCTACTATATTGCTGTCGCCATGAGTCGCATGCCTTTGTCGTTGCTAAAGAGAATCAAATAGCCGTGCTCACAACAGTCCAATCTCCCAACCATGGTGGGTCAAGTGAGACATTGGCTAATATCGTTCGATATTCAATATGTATGCACAGGACAGTGGGTACTTGAATATGCGCTTTTTTCCCCTGCAATGTCGATACATTAGGGGTAATAACTATCCTGGATATTGTCTTGAACTTTGGCTAGGTCGCGGGATTCGCCGCTCTCGACAGCATTTCGAGCCATTCTTTGGGCGTGGAGACGAAAGATGATACGTCGAAGTCTTAAGTCCTCGACAGCATGCCATAATTGATTTCGACCTCCCAGATATACGATGTCATTGCTAGTGAAACATCAACAATACTAGCGTAGTACCTGAATAATCTGCGATTTACACTCGAAACACTGACGGGGTAAGATTGAAGTGTTCTAGTCAGCTCCGTTCTGTAAAGGTTACCTGGTGTCAAAACCTTAATAGCCTTCAACCAGACACTTTTGATTCCACTCAAGAGCGATGGACGCTAGGCCTTACTTGAGGAAAACTGTATATATATATATATATATATATATATATACATATACGTATTATATTGTGGACTCTAAGTTGGTCAGTGGCCCATGCAGTGAATTTTGCCAGGTTTTACCAAACGAGCATAACGATGTAGAGCATCCTCTTTGTGCTTGTTCACAGCAAATAAGTCACTTTGACAGGTACAGCTGAGATCAACTTTGTCCTACTCTATTGCGCCTTGCCGAATATGGAAGCAGTCCGAGCTCTTGAAGGCTGCCATCAGCTACAAACGCCATTTCGCATTTCTAAAATGTATGAATAATTTTAACGACTGTTCGGTATGACTGCTGTTTATATAACTTAGTTAAAATGCAAACAAAAATTGTTTGAGTTTTCTATTTTGCTCACCAAAGATTCGACGCTTTTTAGTCTAAAAAAATGTTTTCTTAGGACTTACAATCAGCCAACATTTAACGTCTACGGTAGCGCTTTTTTGTTTGGCGGACGCGTAAGCTGCACTCTTCTAAATTTTGTCAATTGTCACTGTCCTGTTGCAGTCGACTAGTGTAATGACTGCAGATAAAGCATACAATAAAATGCGGTTACACTTACATTTTAGGTAGTTTTATTGTTGCTAGACAAATACCATTATATACATATATAATACATATACACATATACAGTAAAAATAAATACTACGCTTTATATAACCGTTTTGCATCGTACAAATAGAGATATTGTAGCCTCTTTTTAGACATCACATGGTTGTCGTAGAAGTAACTGAGGCGTGTTGGATTCTCTGACCAGTAGTTACGTACAACGTGCAGCAAGGCTCAATGAGCTTCTTCAACTTCGCTACCAGGCAGAAAGTCCAATAGACGACTAAAAGTGAAGAGTATTTGGTAAACGCGGCGGTTGTCGTCGGCTCGTTGGTCTAGGGGTATGATTCTCGCTTAGGGTGCGAGAGGTCCCGGGTTCAAATCCCGGACGAGCCCGAGTTTTGCATATAAAATTTCTCTCATTTACGGATTCGAAAAAAAAAAATGCTTTGACCCGGACGTGATTTGAACACGCAACCTTCTGATCTGGAGTCAGACGCGCTACCGTTGCGCCACCAGGCCATGCCTGCAGCATCCACGCCGCTGCGTATACAACCATGGTCACGCTTCTCTACATGATTCTCCACAAGCTGAAAGCAGTAATAGAAAATTAAAGCTCAGCGCAGTAGTAATCTAATATCTCGTTGCAGGTTAGCGTTCCGATGGTTGTCTATTGCCTACTGTTACGGTTTACATTATTGCGACGCCAACACTGATTTTGCCGACCCACTACACATAGAGTGCGGCATATTCACTTACAAAGTTTATTTTGAAAAGAATTAGGCATCTATTACGTACTCCTTGCCATCGTACGCAGTGCCATAACAACTTCTTGCTGAGAAACCGGGACCGAGTGAATTAACATCCCGCACCCGTACGCACGTTTTCTTCAATAAACTGCCGTCTGCTACCCAGCGGATGGCCTCGAGGGAAAGGCCGTGGAGAGGGAAGACACAAACATTACTCCGAAACCACTCAGCCGGATGGTGCTTTAGCGACCTAGCCTGTGCCTACTTTATTGTCGAAAACAGGTATGCCGCTGTAATGAGAACTGACTCCACTCATACATTTCACCGCGCAGATCTCAAGAGTTGGGTTTGCTCCAGGCCTACTCACTCGCACTTGAACGGCCGGTGGAATCGCACGTCGCTCGAGTTCAAAACAAAGGTCGTCGAACGGAAGACCTATTCGACCAAACGAACACAAACGTTTTGTGCTTGCAAATCGTACCTTCGATGTGCACTTTATTTGCGCATTTTTTATTTGGGCTTGCGAAACTTGCACTGAATCCAGACCCTATACATCTCCAGTTGTTTGCCGCGGTTCACCTGCAATCGCCGGTCAACGTGATTCAGTTCCTCGACGAAGCCAGCCGATGTGAAGAGCTCGGACAGCTCCTCTGAAAGTTAATTAAATAAATCGCCAAGGTTAGTTCGGTTTACCCGTGAGTTTGTTTCTCTATGTCGAAGGTAAAATCATTTTGAAATACGCTAGCCTTCCACAGACATTTGCAACGTACACTACCGCCGACGCAATGCAATGCGGCTATACGTCATAGTATCCATGCGTCGTATGTACTTAGAAAACAAACCTCTAACTGTCCATACAGCATCTGAGGTTTCCTTGACCAGTCGAATGCGAACAGGGTCAACGTTCCTCTATACCATGAATCTTCATGGTATACAGGGAGGCTAACGTTTCGAGCGTACGGTCTCCGCTTGCAATATTTGCAATATTTGTGCCCACAGACCATGCGGCAGATAGATGAACACGTAGTTAGCAGCTCGCGCCTTCTTGTACTTCATTCCAGGGACCGCCAAGGGGGCGCCAGCTGTTAACATGTTCCGCAGATTGTTGTGGCGTTCGCTTGCAGCAAGGGCTGGCCACTCTGCGAAGACGACAGCTAAATATCAATCGACAAGTTCGGCAAATTCCTTCCGGAGTGGAAGCCTCCTCAACGAGCCGGTCAGCGCCGTTGGATACGGGATGCTCGTCATTCCCCTGACCACGTTTGCTCTCGGCTGCTGGCAAGTGCAACGCCGAAAATGGAAGCTTGGTCTCATCGAGGACCTGGAACAACGGATCTGCGTGGAACCGATCAGCCTGCCAGAAGACCTTCGGGAGCTTGACAAACTGGAATACCGCCGCATCCGCGTGCGAGGCCATTTCGTTCACGAGGATGAACTCTATATAGGGCCGCGCTGCGAGTTGCGCTCGCATAATGCCGGTTTTATGGTCGTTACGCCCTTCAAACTGGAGGACAGAGATCTGACGATATTGGTGAATAGGGGTTGGGTACCCCGCGCCAAAACGAACCCCGCGACACGGCGGAGCGGACAGCAAGCCGGAATCATCGACTTGATCGGCATTGTCCGCAAGACAGAAAAACGTCCACCATTAGGCTCTCCGGAAGGCCGTGATGGACCACTATTTGTGTATAGGAACGTCGACGAAATGGCCTATATGGTGAACGCCGCGCCGGTTTTTCTCGATGCCATACGAGAAACTTCTGTAGAAGGAGGTCCCATCGGCGGACAGACATCAGTACAGCTACGAAACGAGCATACATCATATATTGCCACTTGGTACACCCTATCGGCTTGCACTGCGTACATGTGGTACACGAGATATGGGAGGTTGCTAAAAAAATAACTCGACAGATTGCTTTTAGTCTTATACCCATTAGTGTTAAACAATCGTAGAGTCAATACTACATACGTTTGCAATCTTTTTATGCGCAATAATGGCAAAATAACAGAATAAATATATGTAAAAACATCGGTAATCTTCGTGTTTTCATTAACACAGTAAATTCGTTATGTAGCACGACGATTACAATGTTAGTCCGAGATCATATTTAATTAGAAGAAGCAAACAAATGCATTGAATAACTGTGCTTTTGCAATATATCCTAAAGCCATTTAATGTAAGACCTTTTATTTAGTATATAGATGATGTCAGTTCCATCGCAAGAGACATGCCTAAGGGGTCATAGTGTTCCATCAGTACACAATTTACCCGTAGGGTTCTAACTGGCGCAATTATCCTTTCAGATGTCGTCCGAAGAATCTAAGCCCCCGTCCACAGCCGCGCGAGCGGTGCTTTCGAGATGGATTAATAAATCTCTAAAAGTGAGTACGTGGTGTGGAAGCAAAACTTACTACCAGCAATTACTAGGTACCTTACCACACATAAGATAAATAATCCCATTTCGGATTACTCATTGACTCAGTGCTAGAAAAACATCTCCGTTTGTACTGTTAACTTAGTGGAAGACGTGCGTATATAGACACTGTAGCAGGTAACGGCTATAGCCACTAAGATGAACGATGCACCAAATGCTACATAAAGCTTTTAAAAAACCACTGAGCAGAGTAGTCCATCCAACTTATCAAAACTCTCAGATTTGGGCTAAATTGTGAGTATTTACCAGTTTATATATATGTATATATATATATATATAAAATATGTATGTGTATATATGCATATTTAATATGTATATTTATTTCATGAGACACATAGTTATACCATATTTATTTATACCACCAGTATAATTTTTCCGCAGATCACTATGAGTGACGGCCGCATTCTGGTCGGCGTATTCCTGTGCGTTGATCGGGACTGCAACGTCATCGTTGGCAACTGCAGCGAGTACCTCAACGAAGCTGACCTCGAACTTTGGGCGGATGCCCGAATACTCGGCTTAGCGCTCGTACCTGGCAGACATATTGTACGGATTTGCGAGGACACTTACCGTGTCGAACAAGCCTATTCAAGGAGTGTTGTTAACGGTCAAGAAAGCCAACCGCCACTCCCCCGCTCTACAACGGATCACAAAACGAACAATGGTAGCGGTGTCTGTACGAATATCACCACTGCAGCTGGTGCTGCGGCCAATGTGGAACCAACAAATATGGAGAAATCTTCGTCTCGAAGTAGCAAACCGTGCCTTGAGACAGATTGGCGGTCAGGTGCAGAAACAGAAACCAGTAATACAAAAGAGTCTAAGCTGCCAGATGCAATAAAGCTATGGTCCAATTGAATAAATTAAAGAAACGCATTGTAGTTCTCAATGGCGAGTAGATTGCTGTGTCGTTTCAACTGAGATTGTAGTTGGATTAACTTGTGTCCTTTATGGCTTTGTCTTAAATGGGAAAATTTCGATAGCTCAAGTAGCTTTAAACAACGATATGAGCGACTCCTTGACTGATGTTGACTACCAGGCAACAAAAACTATATGTGGCCTGTCGTACATGTAAAAGATCTCTATGTCAACGTAAAGGATTGGAAAGTTGGATTATCAATTATCAAAGTTGGAGTAAACCCTAATTTCTATTGTCGCTGGTATTGAGAGAGCGACGCGTAACGGAATTTTCAGCGTAAAAGTCGAAGACATCCTCTTACAGGGATGCGGTCAATATTCAATTGAAAAAAAGTTAATATTTTCATGTAATAAACCATGTATAGATACTGTATTATTTCACTTTCGTGCGTTCTTAAAAATTGAGCACCACGTGGTTAGAAAGAAAATGACCTTTCTGTATATAATTATTTTGCTAGAAAAATCTTTTAAGGCCATAGCGCTTGGCTGGTCGAAGCTTCAAAAATAAATGTTAGAGCTATGGCATAGGCTAACGCAATCTCTTCGGTAGTATTCCACTATTGGTTTCTACTCACCAGACCAACGGAAAATTCGTGATGAAAATGTCTCTTTCCATGGTGTCAGTTAGAAATAGGTTCACCGACATAACAATCGAGTTTCAACGCATGCATCCACGATTGATATACTACGTCTAACTGTAATATGTTACTCTATGCAGTTAAATTAAATACGATAAATACCTTGGGTGAAAAAGTAACATCGAGTTCCATCTCCGCGAACATAAAAATTGTCATCAAGGCATTTCCCCTTCTTAAAACGAAGCTGAGCCATGTCGTAACGGCCGTAGTCTCGGAACAGGACGAGACCTCCTGGCTTTAAGTAATCCCAGCTTTGCTTGACTACATGCGCGAATCTGCATTTTCGTTCGAACAAATAATAGAAATCATTTTAATACTTCATCTGATTAAAATGCTAGAAGTGAATGTGTACCGTACAATTCACACATCTATGCATGCAATTTGACCCACTTCGAACAGGAAATATTGAGAAAAGTAGCCCATATTTACCCACTGAAGAAAAGCGAGCACATCGCTGAATATAAATAGACGCGAATATAGAAAAACTTGTAGCGTATACTTACTGTTCTGGGGATATGGCACTCATCACAAATATGTAGATTATAACATCCAGCGAGCCCTTGGGAAATGGCGTTACCCACGCCACTGTAGCATCGCAAACAAATACTGTGCACCTGCGGTCAAGCGAGGATGGTACCCATGACAGTAAACGTGTTACAGCCATGTTAAAATCCATGGAATGAACACACACAATTTTTGGCCAAATCCTACTTTGTAAAACACCTCAAATAGTATTGTCAATAATATATAAAGTTGTCATCGCGAACACATGCGCAGCAGAATCAATTTGGCACTTGTTTTATTGAGAGCATACATATTCTTAAGTCTAACCTCGTACGTGCACGAAGTGCGACCTCACGAACAAAAGCATTTCCGTATCCGCAGCGGCACCACTTCTTTCATCTAAAATTGAACAAGGCCGAGTCGAGATGCCGCATTTTCCATGCATCTAGGGATAAGGAATAGTAAAAGGGATGCGTGGAGCAGGATGATTGCGGGCGATTTAATATGGTGGACCTTTCATGGTAAGAAAGAGGGTGCTAGAAAACAAGTTGGAGAAAATTGTACAGGTTTATTTCCGGAGCAACCGTGGCGGGTGGAGGATACAATGTCAGCTGTGGTGGGCAGAGAAAGCAAGCAAAACGTCACCGGCGAGGAGCTAAATGTAAAGCTAAAGTGTAAAGGTAGTCCGGCTGCTAGTGAATCTCTGGCCAGAAGAAACTACCGAGTTGAGTTACTAGGCTGGTAAAAGCAGCAGACTCCTCGCAAGTGTGAAAGAAGGCGATGTTAGTATTTGTATTAAAAAGGGAGTCGCTGGAGACCCGACAACGCGACGCCTTATTTGTTTTTTGAACGCCGCGGACAAGTTGTTCAAACATGCCCTGCAAGAAAGGCTTGAGGCCGCTATTAAGAACTCTAAGCCCTCTCCGACAGGCAACAAGACCTAAGAAGAGGCATGTAAACATATACACCACTGCAAATGGCGGATAGAGAAAAGATGGCCACCTTAAAAACTAAGGGCTTGCTGCTTAGTGGTGCTAAACGTTAAGTACGCCTTCAACACAGTGAGCTGGAGTTGTGGTTATATAGACGCTTTCGGGAGGAAAATGATACCTCAAGAGCTGCACAGAGTCTTGTCTACGTACCTATATTTTTTAGGTTAATCTAAAAAATTTTTATGGGTCTCTAGAGGTGGAGACCGGCACATTCGGGTCTTTGCAAGAGTCTTTTCTAGGACCCAAATTTATCCTACGACAGGCTTTGGAGGAAGACTTGCCAAGTGGGGGTGGTGTCGCTTCCATAAGCGGATATCTTTAGCCCTGGTCGTCAAGGCTCGAACTACGGAGACCTTGAAGAACAGCACCGTGGAAGTTCTTGCTAAAGTGGCGGAGTGGATGGAAAGTTACCCAAAATACCTAAAATGGCTCCCACAAAGACCGAGGCAGTGTTTCTGATAAGCCGAAAGGGGTTAGGTCTGGACCTCAGTTTAGATTTCGCCGGGTACCGAATACAGTTCAAAAAGTTATGTAAGGGTTCAACTAAATTAAGGGCTAACAAGGCGTGAGGCGGATGGCTGCTCACGCCAGACAGGTCTCGCGCAGTCTTGCTAAAGCACTGATGAAAGTAGGCAGCTCCTAAGAATAAAAGGGCCATCTGCTGGCCGCGGTGGCAGAATCGGTTGTTCTTTATATCTTAACAGTGTGGGCTGGCATGGCATTAAAAACAGTCGGAAACGTTGGGGAATGGGGGCAAGCCTAGTGCGTACTTGAAATTTGTATTATTAGAGGGCATCGGACGGCAACAACGAACGCCCTACTGCTCTATCGATAACACTCTCACTTACTGAACCACGCCCTGCAGGTGACAGAGGTAGAGACGTACTTTAGCGGAGACAAAAATATCAAGGGACAGTGGACCAGAAACTTCATCTCATACCTGAATAATTAGTACGACGGACCAAGGGGGACTAGTCTACTGGACAGCTTCAGTGTTATAGCGTCACGGCCAGTTTCAAACGTATATGAGGTGGACGTCAGTGGGCACACACGTGACACTGTACTTCAAATGAAATGAAGTGAACGATGTCAAGCAGATGATACTCCGGTGCGCGGCCTTGAGAACGGAAAAAAGACTGAGAGCCGGCGGGTCTCGAGGGGAAACAAATCTCTCTAAGGCAAGCAGTGCAATATATGGTACGGACGGGACCAACATTGAGAGAGGTAGTAAATTGATTTGACAAGATTATTAGAAAAAGAGAAAGAGAGGAAAAGGAAAGAGATGCGGGAGGAAGAGGAGAAGAGGTGGGAAAGAAATCTGAGACCCCGACTGATTGTCTCTGATGCCGGTAGATGAAAATGAGTACAGCAACGTGTTAGGTAGTTCCAGCCAGTCTCTGTCCTTGGAGACTGCGTGGGTTCTAGTAATGCAGGTCCGCTCTTATTGAGTATTGCACACTACCCGTTAAATACAAATTCGTGACGCCGGATGCGCATCACTGTTTCTCCACGGATTAAGAAGAAAAAATAAGGCCTCTTTTTAGAGGGCATCCGAACGGACTACCAACCTTGACGCTTCGAAATGCTTGTGACTTTTTAAGACATCAATCGCCTTTTCGGAAAAGTCTGATCCATAGATATGAAGAGCAGGATTCTTGTTCGTCTGGAGGACCGGTAATATCGTATTTCCAACTCCACATCCCATTTCGAATATTCTGCAAGACACGAAATGCACGAATTAAATACGCATACTGTTGAATATGGTTCATTTTCACCAAGAATATAAGCACGCTATTGCCTACTGACCAATCGCTGCCGAATGACAGTAATTCTGTTCACGCACAATTTGCCAGCAATACGTCATGTAAACTGTACATGCTAAAATTCAGGTTAACTAGGTTTTTCTCCTCCAAGGTAAAACCTGAACGGCGATTTTCTACGATTGTTACCGAAAGGCGGCATTTCTCCCAGGGAAGTCTCCAAACGTGGCGAGATTTTCGGCATCAACAACTTCTGTCGGTTGCATCGCCGGTAGCAGTTCGGGAAACTCCATAAAAAGCCAATGACGATCCTTGAAGAAACGATTTGTGTGGATGTCGTAGAATTTGTCCCAGTAGTGCACTGCCTCTACCTCAAAGTGCACTGTCGATTGGAAAATTGGCGATTATTATCGTTATTGTTATTGTTAGTATTATGATGATGATGATTATTATTATTATTATTTTTACCATGACGAGGTAGAGCATATCTGTAGGTGCCGCAATATGGATACTAATTACAAAGCGATGACTGAGGTCGTATCGGCCTTAGTCATCGCTGCATGGCAACATGGCAAAACTGTCCATATTTTGCTCCCAAGAAAAAGGAGATAGGGAAGATTTCCCAGGGTCAAGCGTAATTAATATATCAAAGTGTAATGTATTAATTACGCTTGACTCTGGGAAATCTTCTCTGTCTCCTTTTTCTTGGAAGCAAAATATGGAGATAGGGAAGATTTCCGAGAAATCACCCACGGAACTTAGTTTCAGAATTTCTCGAATTGCTAGTCACTTGACCAGCAGTTAATATTTAGTAATGCATACTACATCGTAGGCCCGTAAGTGTCTGCAAATAAATGAAGGGGGTACCTCGCATATCTTCATCTGCTTTCGACGCGGCGACTTCAGCCACTCTTAATCGGGCAGCTTCAAGCTGTTCCTCCGACCACTGGACGTTGTCCCTGTGAGTTAAACAGAAACATTGATATAGAATTTCTTTCGAGTTTACTTGAGTCCCCTAGAGTGAAGACAGATATATATATATATATATATATATATATATAT
>MNPL01006295.1:0-14584 GCA_002081605.1 Tropilaelaps mercedesae | reverse complement strand
ATTCGATCCGACACCCGCGTCCCATTGAGGGCATATATGCGTAGACTGGCGGGGGCGACGACCGGATGTGCTTGCTCGTCGTCATCATCATCAGGAGGGGGCGACGGAAGGAGGAGTTGATCGGAGCTATGTTCAGAGTACGACCGACGAACCAGGGCGAGCTCTCCGCCTATCCGGAAAATCGCGCACTTGAGGCGCTAGCCCTGATGGGTGTGAACTGTCCGCATTTTAGCACGGTGCGATGATTTGCCTAAATGCTGTACACGTTGAGTAGGTTGTGAGCGGCAGGAAACGTTGAGCCAATGGCGGGAACGGGCAGTGTTTCGAAAAAGTGTCAACTGCATGGATAGTGACGTCACTAGAATTGGAGGGCGTAGTAGAGTCCTACTGATCTGGACAAATAAAACGCTTTCTTGTCGTTACGCTCGATCTAGCTTTTCTGCTTATTACATCTGTGTTCCTCGATTCGCCAAACGGACCGAAACCACTAATGAAATCTAGGCTTGCAAACGTCGACGTGGCACATCGGCCACCTGATTGTTGTAAATTTTGTTCGTACTCGACTTCGCAGACAACATGCTCACAAGTCGTTTATTGGCGTTTGTTCTAAATAAAATACCACATTTATTAAGTAAAATCTCGTTGCAAGCTTTTCTGAGATCTCTCAATTGATTTTGGTACTATTTGATAATAGTTCAGGCGTAGGCGATTCAACGAGCTTCTCGGATTTTTTTGGTGCATTTTTTGGTGGTTCGAAATGGCTTTCAAATTATATCGGGGCAAATTTACCCCATGATCGTTGCCGCGCGCCAGCTTCTATTCATCCCAGGCATGGCACCTATAAGTAGTGAAGTGTCTGCACTAAGGTCATCGCTTATTAACAATCGCATTTGCATTCGATAGTCCAAACAACTTGACCCCCAAAAATATCAGTGGCCGCTAAAACAAAATGCTAAAAGACTAAAAACCAGAATGCAGGATCTCTAGTAACTTCATGCAAATCGATCCAACCCTTGCAGTCCCGTATCGGTTGATGACATTGCCAGGTATCGATCTTCGTTTGGCCATTACGTCTGTGTCCAAGAAAACATCTGCATATCACGGAAAGACAGCAGTTGCCGATAAAGCCGAAAATTCAAACGCGCCACCACTGTCTCATGTTAAGCTAATTCTCCCTTTGGTGGAGACCCGCAGGAGGCGACACTCGAGTGCTAACGCTTTTTACACGAAACCCCGACGATCACCGGCAGGGGGCCGCTTGTCGGAGGGGCAAATGCCGCGGTCTCCGAGATAGCTATTCGCATCATGTTGCCCTTGAAGTTGACATAGATGGAAGTCTAAGCAAAGCTGAGCTGCTCTGGTTAGCGCTCTCGGTGGCGCGGCGAGCCCATGCGTGGAGTGAGCGACGATCTCATTACAACACCATTAATTCCACCAACAGCCACACGAGTCCGGCTCCCCCTTGGAATTTCCGATTCCCAACTCTCGGAAGCAAAACAAAAAAACAGTGAATTCCTATCGTCCACCTGAGTGCACTGAAGTCGCGGCGGACCGTGTCGGGTAGACTCCAACCTGCGACGTTCATCGCGTCAACACAGCCGTTACGGATCGGAACGTCGGTCTTTACCGCTGAGCGTTGTTACGGCAAGGATCACAGCGAGGTGCTCCTTGGAAAAGCATCGAAAAATAGATGGAATCGCCAGAGCGAGCGGGCAGATGGAAGACAGGTAGTGCCGGGTGAAAAAAACCTGCTTTTTCTTCTTCCTCTTGTCGTACAAGAGCAGAGCTCGTCGCCGAGAACGATCGGTCTCCGACGACTTTTCCAGGACCAGCGACTTCTCGGCGTGCGGCTACCCATGCGCGGGCCTATGTTTGGCCACGTTCACGTGCCGTCGTTTCCGACAGAGCCACCGGCCCGCGACATAGACAATGAACGAGCGGTTTTCTCGACCCCGAGAAATTGACATCAGGGTGGGCTCGTGGCGGCAATGGGAGAAGCGCAGAAAAACGATGTGAAGCTCTGGGTGCACAGCCACTGGAAATGATGCTGGGACATTCGTCAATCGGAGTCAGGCTATACGCGTTCGCAATAGGCACGACGCGACCTAGACGCATGCATCGTCCGAAGGCGCGCCTGCTCACCATTCGGCCCCGTTCGAGCTGCGTTCATACCTTGGCAGGAACAAGCGAACGAGTTATACCTGGGCGTGATACCCGACAGGTCGGTTGAACGGCGCTACACGGTCGAGACAAAGCGGGACTAATGAACCGAGACGAGACATCCGCCATTGGCCGGGGTTTTGCCAGCGATATCTATCCCCGTCTATTCCCTGAGAACGTTTTGGAACTACAGATCGAGCAGAGACAAAGGGAAGACGCTGGAATGACGCGACGATCCTTACGAGGACGAGGGGACGTGTCGGACGTAAATGTATGTCTGCTCTGTTTCTCTATTTCAGCCAGCGAAGACTGCAGGGTCCCAACTCAATGCAA
This sequence comes from Tropilaelaps mercedesae, assembly GCA_002081605.1. Lineage (NCBI taxonomy): Eukaryota > Metazoa > Arthropoda > Arachnida > Mesostigmata > Laelapidae > Tropilaelaps > Tropilaelaps mercedesae. Next base: position 12,091 of record MNPL01006295.1, on the reverse strand, counting down.
TGGGCCAATTTCCAATGGGAAATGGCGTCTCTCCAGAGGGACCGCGCAGAAGCTGCCGTACAGCCTCGTAATGTCATATATGTCGGAAGGGGTGTCAACACCGGCAGGTCTCCTTTCGAAGTCGAAAATGGCGTTGAGTTTTTATCTTTCGGTTTTCTAAAATTTTCCATTTTAATTCGCCTTTTGGAACCGTATCTGGCTAATGAGTAAATGTCGCATCGGTTAACCTCCCTATCTATGGGCCAAATGCATTTCCCACACAGAGGAGATTTCTAGTCTATCCCTGTAAAACTGAGAACGTGGCCAGTGTTGTAGTAGCCTAGTCCTGTTTAACTGCTAATTCGATAGGGTCACCCGTACCCGGTGCACCAAAGACGAGTCACTGGTTAGTACTCAATGCATATCGTCTTCATCTTCGTTGTTTCGTAGTTCGTCATAATTCGCCAAACAGTGTTCGCCGTACGATGGCGTTCTCCGTAGGTAGCAGCACTTCGATGGATTTGGAACGAACGACCTGTTGATACCTCACGTGATCCGTATTGGAGGGTCGACATTTTTCTCACATGGCAGGATGGCAATTTTGTAGATTCAGTCAATTTCCTATTTTCGATTCTAGCGCGTCTGATACGTCCAGATATGACAAGGCAGTGCGGATGAGCCTAGAGACTAGTTTAACGATAAAAAAACAGCTAACCGCTGGACGGTGTATAGGTTGTAGCACATCTGACTTAGACTTATTAATTTGTTTTTGTATTTCGCGCATAAAATAATAATGATGAAAGTAATAATAATAATAAATGTAAAATTGTAATAAAATGTAACTTTTAACAATTTTACTGAGCGGATCATTGAAACAATTCACCCTTAATGATAGATCCTCATGCGAGAATAAAAATTCTTAATAATTCGCCAGTTTACCACCACACCGTTCCCAAAGACAACTTTGCGCTCAACTATACCGCGAGCGATCATTATAACGCATTTCCATAAGATTGCGTCGAAGAACAAGGCCAACAACCGGCCCATCCGATTGGCCACCAAGACGACCAAATGCGTCCTCATGTGGCGGTTGACATTGCAAACGCAACAGTTTAGGCCTAGGCCACAATGTCACGACGTCGCTTGCCTCATCTACTATTGCCGATATTACGCGCAGAGAGCGTGATTTGTTGCTAATTGCCCGTCGCGACCATTCTTGGCGTTCATAGATCGATTAGCGGCGGCAATCAACCCCACTTCGCGTTAGTTGGGTTCGTCTGTTCAAACAGGCTCGCGCACGAATCAGGTTTCCAATTGTTTGCGTGAAGCCTTCAAGGCCACCGGCGCCTGGTCGGGCATAACTCTGGCGTTGCCTAGAAACCCAACGCCGCAGCTCTCAGCTGCGATCGCCGGCCCAGATGCACGAAGCTACTCGTCCGCGACGTTGGAAATCGCCGTGCCAAGCCCTCGACCGTGTCGCGTTCGTTTACCGCCGGTTTTTGGCCGGGGTCACCCTCTGCTTCTGAACAACTTCGTCGATTATCAAACGTCCACCCAGCCCTCCACCATCCCCCCCTACCGGAACCCAGCCATGCTTACGGCATACGTCGTTCTACTGGCCATTCTCGAGCCGCATTTCGTATGCGCATCCCCGTCAAATCTCGCGGCCAATGACGAAAAAAGGGGTAATCGTACCCGATGGGACACGTGCACCGTGGGAAAACTGCATGCCCGAGACCTCCTCAGCCCGTCTCGATTCGGCGTGCAGTTGTACCGGTGCGCGACCCAGCTGGCCTTCACCTACAAGCCGCCACCAAACATCATCATCAATGTCTATCACGCGGTTTGCGTTGCGTTCCGCGCCTGCTTCCCTGTCACTGGCAAGACGGCAATGATCACGTCGCGCGATGAGTTGCAACATTGTGTCAAGTGTATGCAAGACCTCTACAGGAGCGTGCTCAGGATGGGCGCATGGGAGTACTACGACATCGACAAGCTGCCGCTGCCGAATGGGATGAAGTCGATGACGGAGATGCAGACGAACGTGTTCGCCGACGCGGTGAAGTGTCTTGACGACATTGAGTTCGAGCCCGGCGTCCGGCTGACGATCGAAGTGGCGATTGCCGCGTTGCGCTGGATGATGCAGAAGGTTCTCTGAGACCGATATCCGCGGTGGCACCGGTGAGTTCCTCTGCGTGTTGGCGGATAGCGGCGAACGAAAACAGAAAATCGGTGCCACCTTGTTGGATATTGGAGTGCGTGGACAGTGGACTGGCTTCGATGCGAAGTAGCCCACGAAGTCTTCGTAAAGACTAAGCCATGAAACGATTAAAGAAATACTATTATCGGTATTATTCTTTGTGTTGCCACAAAGTGAAACCACGCTGATTGGAATATATACTTAGTGGAAGATTTAAATCTGCCCGCGCTAGTCAAATATAACTGCACTGTATACCAATGCTAACAAATTTGAAGAAATTCGAGAGATATTGTGCTTTAGCTGGTATTCGAACCCGCAACCTCGATGCCAATGGATGGTCCTCTGCGCTAGCCCAGTTTTTCCTACTACTATTACTACTACTACTACTACTACAACTGATCTACTATTCAATCTTGAATTTAATTAGAACGCACACGTTTTTCATTACGTTGTTGGCTCAGTATCCGGTCAGTGCGTGGCAATAGATGTTGAATAATAATTTCTATTTGAGCTAGCGTGTAACGACGTCAAATAAAACATTACAGCATATCGCGTATGAATTAGCATGAACGATTGCACGTCACGACCGATCTGTGCTAAGCAATACGGCCAATAACAACAAAACTGACTCGTACCTGATGTCAATTCCGTATAAGGGATGATATGCCTATTTACTGCGGGCGTTGGCAAGAATAGCTACGAGAGTAACACAACAAACATGGTGTGTGCTGGCTGCCCTTAGTCAACCGCGCGCCAAGCGTGGGAACGCACCTAGAGGACGCGTTCTCTGTTTTTCTTGCTTTTCAATACGGGTAGACACCTCCTCCTGGGTTTTTTTTATTCGGCCTATAACGCGTAATTGCGCTACGCCTATTGGTGTACGCAGGAGTAGCAGGGTTGCGTGTACGCTGACAAGTTAAGGGCAGATGTATTTGCAAAAACAGTCAAAATCTGGGCGACCGTATTAATAGGATAGAAAATAGTTCTCTGAGGCATAGCATAAAAATAAATTTGTAAATCTTAACCAAGAGTGTTTTACTGGGCGTTTGGCAGACACACACATACACACACGCTTTTTGGATATTTTTTGGAGAACATTCAAGCAAATAGACACATTCATAGGATTGGACGCAACACTTCAGTGCCACCACGTGAAGCACAGCTTTGCTACTGTTCTCTGTGGATAGCCACCATTCAACCGACGTAGACGAAGCAGTCGCCCTGGCAGAAGACAGACAAAATTGACAGCCCCGAGGTAAGTCCTCGGTCAATCGCATATTCACTGCCGGCACCTCGATAGACTGAACATTGCCACGACCAATGGCGACCGACGCGTAAAAGATGCAGACGACGCTATTCCGGAATCTTCTGAAAAGAACTGGTCCTTGCATACGCCAGAGCAGGGCGTGCGAACACACACGTTTTTGGTAGATGTTCTCATTGCCAGCGAAAACGTTTAGGTCTGGCTGTCAAGATGGTACTTGATCGTCATTGGAAGACCAGTCATCTGCTTCTCGCCATCGAGGTCAAGGTCTGACCGAGGTTAAACGTTTTCACAAAACAAGAAATGACGGAGTATAGCTAACCAGTTCGTACGATGTCGGACGATTGCTGCAAACACGAATCAAGTGGTAGGCAAAGATATCTGGTGAGTCCAGGATGGGGTCGTAGAGCCGTCCTTTTCAGTCATACCTCACGGCGGTGAGGCCGGGCCTAATCAGAATCTCAGCCCCACGTATTAACGGAGGCGTGTGAGCTGTCTGAAAAAGTTTGCTACCTATTTAGCTGCTATTCCTTGGAATCGGCTGTACCTCCCGACCGGCAAGGCGAACGCAAAGCTTACCCTACCTACTAGACTCGTTTGTACCCCCCGGGCTGGAGTTAAATCGACCGCGGGGACGAGCCGCAACGCCAGAATGACCTTCACCTAATCTATTTCAGCGCGTTGGCTGCCCCCAATGCCTTCCGTCATCCTGGTTCCACGGCTACCGTCTCAATATGGCCCCAAACCTTCGGGGCAAAGACGATGCTTTCTTTGTATGGAGTCGGCGCGCGGAGACGGCGCGCGGAGACGGCTGACCAACGAACACGATGAAATACCTCTGGTGGCCTGGAATAGAGACAGTCCAGCGGCGGTGTGCATAGACGTACGACACCACCCTGCTACAGATGAACCTATGGAACGCGTCAGTCATGCGGACGCCGATCGAGCTCCGGTTCCGTTTTGGGAAGCCGCCACCATACGACGCCGTCTCGGGCTGGTCGATTCAAAAGTGGCAACGAACTTGTCTTTGAGTGGTGCCACGTATACCGTGCTAGCCGCGTACGGTGATGCCTAAGAATGTTGGTATTCAATTTCACCACAGCTACTTCGCGACGATGAACTCGCCTCTTTTTGGGGGTGCCTGAGTGCGGTACGTAAATTAACGTGATGTCTTGAGCGCTGCCTGCAGAGCGCGGATTACAGGGTCTGCAATGTCTATACTCATGAAGGCACCATCGCTATATTCGGGACTCTCATTGGCCTGGCTTTTCTAACATTTTGTCGAGGACCCAGGGAATGATTTTAACCCGGGCATGAAGGCTCAGCCGGTCCCGACGTTCGCCCACATTGCGACGTTGTTCTGTTCGTCGTTGAATCTCTTGAGAAGCCGGTACGAGCAGAAACGGCTGACCCAATAGAATATGTCGATCTCAATCGGGTAAGAGTGAGTCCGGTCGCCTATTTGTCAATAGATTGGGAAGGGACTCAAAGCATTTGCAATCTCAACACGTAGAACCGCTTTTTTCCAGTCTGGAGCTGAATGTATCCGCAGCTGGAGCACCAGCTGGGCGGATGGTTTACGCCTATACGGAACAGGCACACTGTGCTTGTAACTTTACACGAATGTCAATTCCCCAACAGGGAGAATCCATCAAGCGCGTACCGCCGAAATCTTCTGCGAATTTTAATTTTTGTTATTATAATTAAAGCTTTCTCTAATAGCACAGATTGTGGAACTTGGCAGTTGCTCAGTTATACGTACAGTTACGTACATTTATGGCTGTACGATGTGCTTTGCATATAGAGAAAATTCTAGCGTCTTGTACCAGTCGTAGATTTTGAATTAAATATAATTCCATTGCAACTGTTTCAGCCCTAGTATCACATCGACACTGTTGCAGTTTTAAAAAACGGAAAACAAATTCACAAATAAAGCAATACACATACACTTAACCGGCTTTCTACTTGCATTCAACAAACGCTCACGTTGATCTACGGGTTTGCTTCATATGCATAATCATAGACGCTCGACAAATCGTGATAAGATGTTGTCAGTTGGGTCCTTCTGTGTGATCTTCAGTTTGCCACATTAGCTTTAGCAGACCTTGTCCATCTGGACGAGACAGGACATACGTTGGATGAATACTTCGTCGTCAGCCATCCATCCCACAGCGGCATGACTGTAAATACCTACCAGTGCCGTTCGTGCATTGCCGTCCATTAAGGCTAACCAGAAAAGATGTGTTCAAGAAGTTCACACATCAACGTATAAACGTCTATGGCCATTGGCCGCGTGACAGACCGCACCACAGACATATGCAGCGGAGCGCGCAGCAACTAATAAAATTTTCAGCTCTATGGCGGCGCCTACCTTCACTTTTTCGGTGTCGTTATTAAAGCATCTGCTCTAGCAGCCCGACAATGACTGCGTCAAATACATTGAGTGCACTGAGTGTACAGGTAGACGATGTCTGGCATTGCGCCAGCGGCCCTGTTTGACCAAGTATGCGAAGTCACGCCTGTATATTCAGTTCACATTGCACGAAATGCCTGCGTATAATAAATTTACATTGCATGAAACGCATGGTGGCTACTTTGTCAGTACAGGTCTTCGTTGGGTTGTAAGCGCTGTTTCAAGAGTTGCTTCCAGCATTATAAGATTAAAATCCTGATAGACCAATGACTCTAAAATTGAGTCTGATCTATACGAAAATATTTCTTCGATTCAATTGTTTGGAGTATTTTTAACATAATCTTTACTAAGAGAAAATTTACTGTCGTACACAATATTTTGGATATTGACGAACGTGTTTACAGGAGACGGATTGAAATTGTCAATTGGTTGATGCTGCGTGTGCGCGTGTGTATGTGTGGGTATATGCGTATGTGATTTGTCGCATCGACGGTTCGTATATAGGAAAAAAATTTACTTGGAGTGCAGCAACAACGTTCTCGCTTATGAAGCACCGCAGCTTCGCGATATATTAAACACTTTCTCACGAAGATCAAAGCCACATTGGCGAAATATCGCCGGCTCAAATGTAACATCTCGGACGTTGTCTAGTTCCGTTGACGGTAACGCTCAGAGCAGAGCAGTCACAGATTGATCAGCGACAAAAACAACAACCAAACGGATGGAAACGTTTTTATGGAGTAAAGCGGTGTCTACAAGTTCTGCAGAATCTACTACCAGCAGCCTTGGCGTTTGTCCGCAGTTGCTTCCCTAGGCACTTTCTAAAAAAGAAATGGAGGAAACACATGCGATGTTCGGACGAATTGGATATCGCGATATGATAAAAATAAAAAAGCGAATGATGAGTATAATAATAATAGTAACGGCGTACTTCTGTTGTTATGAGGATTCCGTAACGAGTGGAATGAATACATATAAAAGTATTTCGGCAGCCCTACGGGAAATTATAGGCTCACCTACTGTAAAAAATGCTCTTCATTTTCTTAAAGCATCACAGTGTAAACTCCAGAAACAATATCGGAAAAAACATCTAATTTAGAAAAATTTCTTCGCAACTCTTGATAGCCAAGATTCCGCCGACTCGTTTTTTCGCTGTCATTAGAAGACTCCTTCCCTCTTTCGTCTCTCCTTACGTCAATGTTCTAAGCAACAACCGAAGTGCGAATACAAAGTCATTCAGCAGTGGTGACGCCGAAGCGCCTATCACCCACGTCGCTTCTAATTGACTTAGATCCAAACGCCTTACCGATCCTCAACCACGGGCCACCAATCCAAATCTCAATCACGACTCTCGTGTATTCTGCGGTCTCGGCACACTCCGTCTGCATCCACTGCTGATGCCGTTTAAGCCGCTGGCCTTGTTCAGACGTGACATGGAGATTTTAGGTAACCTAGCTGCAGAAAACTGAAGGAATTTGTCATGTATAAAACGCTCTGAAGCGGCCATCTCACCGACCCTTAGTATAGCCATCTTGTATATCCATATGTAGCCATCTTAGTATAGCTCTTGGTGCCTACGCTAACATATTCAAGCGAATTTCACGGCTACATCCTATTCCGCCCACCTTTCATGACGTTCCTCTATGTACATCTCTTGACACATCGGCGTCTAGCTATCGTCTATGACTTGCCAGCGCAGCCTTATCTACCAAAAAGACTAAGAAATACACGCCTCAACAATTTGACTCACTTTGACTATACACGTGTGTATGTGTACGAGCAGTTTATTTAAAGCCGCTATGAATGTATACGCACACACACACACTTATCGCTGCTCCAGAATTTTCTTCCATTGAAATGTCATCACATTCGACGCTAAAGCAAGGGCAATTAGGAGGAGCCATACGGCAAAACAACCTCTGTCATCTGCCTTCGTCGGCTTTTGCACTATGTTGGTGCAACAACTCTTGCTCGGCCTGCAGTTCAATATGGCATTTATCTCATCTATAGCTCAACATTTATCGTGTCCCCTTAAGATAGGCAATCTCAAGTGTGGCCTACCATCTACTGAGGACGAATAGTACTTCGGTAAGCGGCAAATGCTAAAGCGGGCTTCGGCTGAGTCCGAAGGGAGGCATTGCACCAACCTAATAGTTGTCAACAGCCATAGATAGCGTACGGTATATCAAAGCACACATGTACAGAAGATGTTGTTCGCTTGGGTCTCTACCGTTTCTGTCGAAACGCCAGTGGGTTATTTCTATCTACATGGTCAGGTGTGATTCGTTGTATACGACGCCTTCATTATGGGCTCATATTTTTACACGTGTTGCATATAACTTGCCGTCGCTTGTGTTTGTCGATGTCACACCTTGCCGATTCCAATCTTATCAACGTAACTAGTTCTCTCTCTCCCTAGCTTGCTCTCTCTCTCTCCCTCTCTCGCACTCTTTACTTTCTGAATTATGCCAGAAATTTATGTCAATCGCCTTTAACTCGAACACATAAAATTCAACGATTGCGCTCGAATACGTTAGCACCTGCATGCACCGCACGCAGACCCTAATGCAGTTGCAGCCATATTGTTTCGCGCAGAGCATCGTAGGATCGAAGTGTGACTTACAGCCGTTAAAAAAATGAAAGCCCAACCCCTGTGCATTTCAAAATTAGAATCCGACAGCTTTAATAGATCTCCAATGTCTTCGCCACTGTCCACTACCGAGTGGAAGTAACTCGTGCCGGGCTAGTTTTTAGCTGGTAACGTATCGACATAATTTTAAGCGACACCCATAGAGCAATCGAGCCTTCCCTCCGTAACCTTTGTATGTAGTGCTGGGCATGAGCGCATACAGTAGAATCGGCCATGCTGGGTAGAATCAGGTGCTGCCCAGGAAAGCGATGGGAAGTATCACAACGAGCAGCAGAACGTGCTCGAACTCGTTGAACTCGCTGTCGCTGTAGGGTTAGCTGTGGCTCTGAAGGCGATGCCGGAGAGCCGCGGGGTTTGCTGCAGACCGACCATGACCGTTCCGAAAGTTCAGCTGGTATTTTTAGCCCGCTCGAAGTGCTGTGAGTTCAATTGAATTCAAACGCAGGTGTTGGTTTCTTCGTTAATCACGGCTTAAATAAGGTTTTTAGCGCGGAGGAATCTTACATCAGAGCGGCGGATGCGGTAAACCGCGATCCCTGGTGTTTCAATAAATATCGCCTTTGACCTCGGTTGAAAGCGACAATAAATTCAGATAACACTGGTTGCTTGACGCGCATTCACTTCGCTAAAAGTGTTGACGATGTTCCTTGACCGTCTAGTTAGCGAAGAATTTGTGTCGCTGTTCGTTGCACATTCTGCGCCTTGCCCATCTGCGAACAGCTACCCGAACACCCACTTGCTCAGGTAAAGTGACTCAAATACGTTGTCCAGTGTAAATTTAGGCGGCAAGTCCGGAAAGACTCAGCTCGATATGCAACCAGTGCGGTGTCGTTCTAATAATTATAGTGACGTATGATGAATGCGTCTCGACTAATGTGGGAAAACCGTTGGAGAAAGTGCAACGATATCTCATGCAGGTGGCGCGGGTGTTTGCCAGTGGGACAAAGCTTATACCACAGATCGTTGAGCTTGCACATGCGGATTCTCTTGCTGCGGTATTCGAACCGTCGCAGAAAAACATCGGACGTCCGGAACTGCGGAAAGCTTCTCATAGAAATGTATCGCAGGCAGCCGCGGTGGAATAACCTTACCAAAATATGCGTTAACAGAGTACAGAGACGTATAGGATATTCTGAAAAAAAATCGGATTGAAAAATACATCTGCTCGTACTGCTTGTACTTCACAACGCCATTGCCCCATAACAGGGTGCTCACACGTCGCTACCTATATTTTTTTATAGCTGACCAATTCAGCCAACATTTAACGTCCACGGTAGCAGTTTTTGCATTACTTCGTAAGACAAGCTGACCATCAGCCAACATTTAACGTCCACGGTAGCAGTTTTTGCATTACTTCGTAAGACGGATCTGATTTATAAACAAATGTGCACCGGCGGGGATCGAACCGTGCACCTACGTGTCTCCTCCAGTCGCAAGGCGCATACGAATGCACCAAGCCACCGAGCTCGACCACACGTCGCTACCTGGACGAAAATAACAACACATTAGATGCGTATACCTTTCTAGGGCACATTCTACAAACAAGAGAAGAGTGTACTCTAAAAAAAGTGAATTACTAGCATTCTAAAAAAAGTGAATTACTAGCATTCACTAATGTGCAGAGTTTATTGTAGTTAGTATTTATCGAAATGTACAAGTTAGTATACGCCTCGTCGATCACACAGCTGTTGCCGTCTACGCAATCAACTTCCCATAAAGCGTTTTACCGTCTCGCTGGTTTCATTTCCGCTCGTCAACAAATGCAATGCTACGAAAACCTCGCCTAAATCGAGATACAGATACCACCGCACCCATGCCCGCCAAAATGTGGCTTAACGTAAGCGACGGCAATGTTCACACTCTCGGCTAAAGATCAACAGACTCGCATTGCTAGCACTACCTTAAGGCTAACTCTGATTTAAAACTAGTTCACTTCTTCAAACGTGCAAGGTGTGAAGTTAAAGACATCTGATTCTTTTCTGCGGCCATAAAAGAGCACCCCCAGACCCCGATGCAATTATGAGAGCAATCACGTTTTACAAGCCACAACACGAACTTCCCCGACTCGCTGACATGGACAATGGTACACGCACACAATTCATTTTTCCTCTTTCTGGAAGTCACGTCAACAGGCGGGGTGCCCCCTTCGTTGTTATATACGCACAACACGGCACTATCCACATGATGCCATTGCATATGTCATTCATATTAAGTAATCGTTTAATTATGTCTGCCCGAACCTGAAAGGAATCTGAAGGGCAGCCTCCTCTCTGAATCGGCTAATGGCTCTGGTAACATCTTTGCACCCCCTAAACTCGCCACGTTCATGAGCTGCTACTGCTATGAGGCAAAATGCGTTAAACCGGCGATGTATGGTTAACGTAAGAGGTATGCAACTATTGGTTTTTCCAGCATTTATTCTTTTTTGTTTTGTTAAAGACCCCCTCGTCTCGGCGCTTCAACACGTTTTTTCTTACATCGTCCTTCATCTAGTCGCTAGATCATGTCACGGGCTCATTGTAACAGGTCTGTCCGTATTGGTAGCTCTACACACTATTGGAGCAGTTGTTGCTTTTCGATGGCTCGGTCGTTATCGCCAACGTGCGCTGTCACCGTTGCACTGGTGGCGTCCAGCTGGTCGACGGGTATGGAGAGGTATTGCTTCAGCGTGAGTAATTGTCAGTCGGCGGGCAGTGACTTCTCGTAGTCAGAGATAACCCGCCGAAGGTCCTCCTGAAGTGAGGTGAAACGGAAAATAGGATAACGCATAGGGACCCGTTAGCTGTCACCCAGTTAGGCCGCTTGTAGCGAGCAGTTCTGTTCGACCTTGCCGGAAAGACTAACTGATGTGACTATTTTGGTGTAGCTGGACGCAAAGCACCGATGAAAAATAAGTACGTGATTGACTACCTCTTTTTAACTGTTGTGTCAAGAATAGTTATTCCAACAGACTAGCAGAGACTTGACAGGGTAATATAGCCAATTGTCGACACAAAGTTGCGGATATAAGGGCTAAGTGGTTGAAAATAATTCACCTGCCAGCCGAGTCTGCGGGCGAGTTCCTCGCAACCGTCATCGCAGGTACCCAGCAAAGCCACGTCTCTGTAAAGAAACACGTTGCTTCAAATATAAATATATATATATATACTTCAAAGTTATAAGTGTAATGTATCCTGAAGTATACATTTCTTGGAAATGTATGCTTCAAACGTATATTTATGTGGTTACGCGAATGACTGAATCGATTAGAAAGGGACAAGTTTAACTAAAATATGGCCAATTTAATTTAAAGAAGAATCCAGCATCAAGTGGAAATTATAGACTAAAAAGAAGAAACGACAAGTGAGAGTGGACCGGTTGACGTCAATTCGTGTTCTTTATGGAAAAGCGTTGTGCTAATACTGACCGGTAGTTGTTCTCGGAATCAAAGTCGAGTCCGCACCCAAAACCTAGCAGTCGTGACATTAGATCCCTCGAGTGTCCGCATTTCTCAAGGTTGATCAGAAGCCGCGGTACAGCCGAATGAACCCTTCAATAGAAGTCACACATTCATATATATATATATATATATATATATATATATAT
>MNPL01006292.1:11452-66106 GCA_002081605.1 Tropilaelaps mercedesae | reverse complement strand
TATATATATATATATATATATATATATATGTTGCAAGATACAAAAACAGTTATACAGGTAAACCGCATAAAGCAAAACAAGTGCATATTGCAAAATGTTTATTAATATAGCGTATAACGCATCAGAAAGTACAATATTCATATTGCGGATAATGTCACATCGAATAGATTCAGCTATCCATGTTGCCGATAATAGTAAAGTAGGAAAAATAGGAAAGGTAACAAATATCCAAAAACTCAAAAGTAACGTAGCAATCGCTTAGTAAGGTACGGGAAATTGTTAGGACGACTTTACTAATTGCCAATCCAATAATTTTTTGATGAATGTGTGTACTGTTCAAACGTATTCCGTCAATACGACGAGGAGAACAGAATGCTTTTCTCTTTTTTGGTTTAATTTAGTCAGCAGCGGTCAAGAATTTATCTGTTTTCGGTCGTTTTAAAAAAGCCGTATATTACATATAAATTAGTTGAATATTATTTTTTGCGTGTTTCCTCACGAAACGAACGCGATACACCAGAAACTATTTTCCCGAGAGAAGTAATAACATCCATTACGGAGATACAGACCACAGTTCTGTGCTTTTATTTATTTATGTGAGCAGTGGCTTCAACTTGTGCATATTGGTTACTTTGTTGCTGAAGAAAATTTAATTTCTCAGGCGATAAATTGAGAGAGAGCAGCAGACCTCAAAAAGATTCGCTGCTTATCGCACTAAGTGAATTAGCACCGCGAAAATATGATATGCTGGCTTTTATGCGTGGAAAGCAAGACGGTCATAATTATATTGGATGCCTGCTACACCTCTTAAACTACGCGATATACATAATAATATAAATTTGAAGTGAATCTTTAAACACTCAAGAGTTTATGGCTATAGATTTTTTTTGTAACAAAATATATAATGCGGGTTATAAATATTATATCTACTTTGGTGGAAATTTCAACAATAAATTAATTCATCTAGACATAGATACAGTCCCACAAACAGCAGAAAATTATTATTCTCTATTTGGTTGAATTCAAATCTAGAAACTAGGAATCTAGATAGAAGCTATTAAGATAGTCAGAACTTAGAAAGCTGGCGGTGATCAAAGAAAGAACTATCCGTGGTTGCCGAGGTTTTGACATTACATATATTTAAATTTAATTCAAACACCCTTTTATGAAGTTAAAAGAGAAATTTTGAATCTATACAATAGTGATTAAAAGACAACACTTTTCGAAAATATTTCTACATGTTTATTATATATGCGTGATACTATATGCGAATACGCAGGCTACGTACTTGATCGAAAAAAATCTAAGACAAATGTATCTTTTCAATGCTTCTACTTTCGTTGAGGATGTACCACAGTCTCAGTTAGCAGCTTACTCGACAATTTTTCTTGGCAACCTAATTACAATTTTAGTTGGCATAACTACTAAGCAAATAGCGCTTTATGTTGCATCCACCATGAATTAGGGTCGTTTGGTGGCATCTTCCATTCACCAAAGTGATCGTTTCTTAGACGTTCCACAGTCTGTTGTTTCATGCAATGTGCATTTTTATTAATTTATAGGTGTATATATATATGTATATATACAGGTTCGGTGTTAGTTGCACTTAGAGAGCCAAAATGGAGCAAACGGTGCAATTTAATGCAAATTGGCAAGCAAAGAATTTATCAATTATCAATACATAATTTTTGTTTATATCAAAGGATTTTCTGCAACAGCATACATCCGTTATGCTCTCATATTATGCTATGCCATGCATATTTTACAATGGCAATCAACAACAAACTGTTGAATTGCGAATAATTCTCTAAATCTGTAAATATTTTATTCTCATCTATTGAATTTACAATAAAATTACGATTTTATATAAATGCGTTAATGCTGCTTAATGCTTAGCATAGCGGAAAAACAAATACAGTGCAGTTTTTTCGAACAACAAAGCAGACGATCAGCACTAGTAACGTTCATTACGACGAAAAGCTCTAACATATAGGATATCTCTGCAGAAATAAGCTCATAAATTTTATTTTCAGATAAAGATAGAGTAGATCCTGTACCTTATGACCTCTTTTTTTTTTACCAAGTCTACTTGTTAATTGCCAGTAATATCGATTTTTATTTGAAGTGGCAAAACAACCACGTTTGGCAGGTCAAATAAATCTCACATATGGGTCTACAAATACTACGCCTACGATTATCGGGTTTTATCACTTGACGGAGAAGAAAGTGATAGTTTCAGCGATCCCTATTTATTAACACATTATATAGTGCTACGTATTGCATACAGAATGTAACATATTGGCTATATGGAAGGGACTAATTCAAAAAATACATTAGTGGCATCTATCATGTTGTCCTGGATCTTAGCTTTCGTCGTAGAACTTTAACATATCAAGTACCGACCAAGGGTAACAAGTCAAATAGAATGCAAGAGAAGACTTTATCAACAAGATAGGCATTGAGTGGGCTTTGGTGCAGGCCTTCCGAGCCCGCACAAACGTAGTCACCGTAAAAGTCTCAACGCCATGCGTGCACTGGCAATAGATGCACAGAATTGATTTCAGTGGATAATCATAGAGGATATAGCATCCCCAGTAAAAGCTTCGTTCGCATGTAATTTTGCCCATTCGACAGAATATGTGGGAAAGGCAGAAAGCAATAGAATAGAAAAAAGGAAGTAGACAAGGAAATAGGAAGCAAGCGAAAGAGAGAACCAAAAATCAGGCCTGTAAAGCCGGCTTGTAGGGTCCACGAATTCCCAGTGAATCCTCAATCGGTCAAGATAAGCTATCGGCAGGTCAAATGACAGACAGTCTGGTGGATAAACAGGCAGAATGTAGCGAGTAAACCCCAAAAACAGAGAATAATCATAATTACAATAATAAAATATTGATGATGCCTATACTACTTCTGTTGGTAATCCCATTAGGGTTTTTCTTTTAACCCATACTGTTGCCGTGCTTGTAACTGTGCTAATATTTTAGCTATTGTCGTAGCCGTGGCTCTTGGTAAAGGATAAACTCAGGAAATGGGTTTACCACGCGACTCTGATAGTGTCCTACTTCATCAAGTTAAGCTCGGGACAGAACTACCGAACCTGTAGTAGATACAGTGGCAGTATTGAAGGAGCCCAATATACGTACCAAAGTGAATGTCATTGGATCGTTTCGGCAAGGTGAAGCATACGTTCTCCTCCTTTTTACTAAACGAAGCGGGGTAGTTTAGCGAAACGCTAATTTGAAATACAGGATTGCAAAACCTACTATGTATAGTGTTTGTGATGTAACGTGTTGAAAAAGTTAGATCAACAATTGTACAACCGATATAAGAGAATATGCTCGCTACGCTAAAAGTCATCCAAGACAGCAGCATTTGGACCCGTGCTGACCGCTGATGGCCATATGACAAGTTAGCTGAACAACGCCGCTTTGCACAGAGTAGTCAGAAGCACACAGTTCGCTTTTTCAAACGCGTTCAGGCAGCAAAATGCCTTAGAAAGACAACAAAGAAACAACAGACATAAACGCAACACGAAACGACGAAGAGGAAGGGTAAAGAGATAGATAAAAAAAAAAAAGCAAAAAGGAATAAAGGAAGAAAGAAAGGTCTTCTTTACTCATAATGAGAAAATGTGACGAGCTAAAATGTTGCTAATAATAATGATGATAAAGCAAAAACGCCAGAAAATTTGCTTGTGCAGTGAACATCATATACGCACGAATATCACGGTGTGGAGCTGTGTTGAGCTGAACCGAAATGAACTGGCCGACGTAAGTTCAACCACGCACGGGTAGTGACAGCCGCTACACATGAACACTTTTACGGGGATTGTCGTTGTCACCATCGCTTAGCTTCTAGATAGTTTTCCTTGTTACCCTCTATAGTTGCGTTTTAATTGTCTTTTGGTCTCCCAGTGCGTGGTTGTGTGTGTGTATGCTGGCAAGTGAGAGAGATGGTACGGTATTCATTGTGTGACTTGTTCCTATCTGTTTTTGTGTAGCTGTGGATCTCGTCTCGTCATGCGCCGCGGTTGATGTCTAGTCGTGCGCTTTTCATCAGTGACGTGCGGCCGGCCTTACTTCATCGGCCGCTGGGCTGGGTCTCCAGAGAATGGCTAAGCGTCAAGAGCGCGTACATTTGGGTCCAAAGCGAGGCATCCGCGGTTTTTCGTCACAAGACAGCCAAGATAGCGCGGAAAAAGCAAACGAGTATGTTAGAAAGATAAAGCAAGACGAAAACCCGAGTGGGGTCCCTGGGCTGCCTACTCTTGAACGCTCGCCTGAACGGCTATACGACCGGCCTGAATGTTTTTTCTGAGCGCCCTGGATATGCGTCTTCTGTCTTTGGGGTCAATCCCTCCCGTTTCGAGACCCCGGACAAAGGTCACGTAATTGGTGAGAATGAACAAGCCAAGCACAAGAGAAAAACCAAGAAGAAAACATGCTAAATTCAGCCCCTACGCATGCACACAGATACACACTAATAAGCATAAACACGTCAGAAGCTACACGAGCGAATTGCAAACTGTTGAGATAAAGCAGGAGTGAAGCAAAGATCTTTCAACCTCTAGTAAATAGTAAACCAAAACTTCTAAGTTCTATGTATAAAAAAGCATTAGTAGTTTAATTTTTCAGTCATAGTCAGATAATTAAAAAATGACGGAATAAATAGGAAACCAAATAGGGCAAAATAATGTTTATTTTAGAACCACGAAGTATTTCCCCATCGATATGAGTCATTATCACAATTAAACTACTACCTCACAGTTAGTAGTAACATTAGCGACGGCGGACAACCTATTTTAAGATTCACCAAAAATGAGAAATATTCAAATGATAAAAATGGCTTACTTTCTAGGAACAGATTCAATAAATAAGTTTGGACATCGACGTTGTCCGTTTGCTTATAGTTTCCAAAGTCAATCTATCAGAGTCAATCAACTAATCAAACAGTAGTGTATCACAGGAACATGGTAATATAAATATGGGAAGAAGAACTTGCATCTCAAATATACTTCATTCTTCCAGAGTATTAAAAACTGAACGAAACAGTGGTTGACCATCATCTGAAGTATGCGAAATTCGCAGACCAAATAAATTCAGCTTTTATTTATACAGATAAACAGGTACGCGAAGAGGAGTGTCATTGTCATAGATATACATATAGAAGAACGTATAAGCACACTTTCTTTTTAGATACATTTCCGTGCGCGATTTTCTTTGATTTCAATAAGCAATCAAGATTCTATAATATTCAAAAGTAACCGCTTGTCTATATTCAGGGGCCATGGCTCTTTAGATCACTTGTTTTAATAAAAGTTTATGAATTTACAAAAAACATTTAGAGCCTGGACTACACTTTTTTGTCTAATGTTGGACCCCCCTTCGTCTTTCAGCCTGCTTAATGTAAAATTTTAACATTTGGAGGTTGCGGCGCGGTGAACAATCTAAGTGTGACCGCGCATATACCTACGTTAATGGACTGTACAGGGCATGTTCTTCTAGTTGAGCTAACCATAAAATGAAAGGGAGGACAATTACGAGACACATAACACGTTTTCTAGGTTATTTCTTACTGAATATGAAAGCGACCAGAAAAATATAATGGGCGTGGTAAAAGGCATAAGACGACGAACTAGAGAACTCATTTCAAATGAAGGCATACAGGTTCGACAGTGTTAACAGCCGGCTCCTTAGAGAACCTGAAATATGGGTCTATGATGTAAAGCAATGGTTTCGTTCAGGGGGATGAATCTGTGAGTGCAAGCGATTGATGAAAAGAATGTGGCACAAGTTTCTGCTCGCTTAATTTAATTTAGCGGTACTGCTCTCGTCGTTTTGGCATCTTTGCCGCGAAGTCTCTGGTAAAGGCGCTGTGTGCCCTACGATGTGGTTCACTCTCGCCATCCATGCCTCTACCCTCATTCAGGTGCCCTCCTTTTCCTATTCTCTGTCCAACTCGTTTTCTCGATCGAGTTGATCTCTAGAGCACGAACTACAGCTTCCTAATTCCAACTTTCAGCCGAGCAGCTATGGCGATGGCACTACGATTTCGACAAAAACTACTGCGTTCTATTAAATTTACATTTTAAATTTCGCAGAGATTTCACTCACTTTCAAAGTGTAAGCAGGGGATGAGGAGAGGAGAGGGGACCGAAATATTTTGGTCTTGCTCATATAACAAGTGGAATTTCTAACCTTTTGCAACAAAAACTTTAGTCTGTATGTGCAGCACCTTTTTCGTTCATCGTAGGGGTGAAATCCACCCTGTGACCGAATCCAAATTTAGATTTGAGTGCTCCTTGATGTCCACGTTTGACAAAAAATTTTTAAAATGTCGCGTCGTGCTACGTTCGACTTTTGTATATTCACTCAGAGACAACGGCGACAGCATCAACAAGCACATGAAACTCGTTCTATGTACGCATGCTATATTAAAGGTATATTGAGCATAAATGAATTAATAAAGCCGATTTGATATCGAGCTCAACGCGATTGGGAAAGCGGAAACTCCAGAAAAAGCATTTTCATTGCATTTCGGAAGAGCTGAGACGTGCCACTCTCCCAAACTAGGAAGGATAATTTAAAAAGAACTTACACACACACACACACATACACACGTTTGTACACACACACACATACACACATTTGTACACACACACACACACACACACATTTGTACATTTGTACACACTGTTCACACATTTGTACACATTGCTTCGTCTACGTATATTTACGCGAGCGACTACGCCGTTAGTCAGGTGATGGAGATATTGATAGTACGACTGAATAGTTGACATTTATTATTATTAGTATGATTATTTATTTAGGTCTGTGTGCCGATTTTCTTACGCGTTTTCCATATCCAATAGGGCATAGATTTAACAAGAATTGGGATAAAAATTCCCACCATTTCAATTTTAAGGCAGCTAAGCGCTAAAAATCACGTAATATTGAGTAATTCAGTACCTTTGCTCTTCCATCATTCGTACCTTATTACAAATAGACTAGCCTCGACAGCCTAACGTACTAAATTAAAAGATGTTCACCAATTCCTGAGTTTAAGCTAAATTTTTATTTAAATACGTTACGAAATACCACACGACAATACGGCTTCAAAATTTGGCTAAGTTTTAAATTATTGTTGCTATATAATGGTGGCATTAAAGCGTATGTTACGTGCACCATTCTATATGCAGCATACATCCTAGCGCCTCGCTCGTAATAAAATTGTGACACTCGACCATCAAATCCAAGGCAGAAAAACAGCTGATTCACCGAAAACTCTAACAAACGGCTAATGCATATGAACTTTGATTCTATTGCTTGCTGAACCTATGCTATAGCCGCACACTTTTGTTTCATCCTACATAGCACAAATTTCATGGAACAACCGCCTCTCTGTAGTAAGTTTGATTTATATGAAGCAAATAATCAAGGGTATAAATTTTTAAAAATTTTATTACTTCGCGGATGTTAAAACGAAGCAAATTCTTGTCTATTGTTTGTCGAAAAAAGTCTACTGTCGACCCTTCCTCGTCATTTGATGTTCGGGCTGGAATACTGAGACTATGAAAACAATACGTGAAAGGATCGCATTATTGTGCACCTAAAGAAAATTCAGTTTTTTTCGTCTCACTCAGTTTTCCTTACTTTAGCGTAAACATTATCAGATCATTCATCTACGAATAAAGAAGCATATCTTAGTTTAAAATGGCCTATAAGCAATTCAATCATTCAGATTCGAGCCAGGCATAAGGAATATAGGCAGGTGCTTTTAGAAGTCTACCTTCTTTTGCGTCGTGCGGCTTGCAAGGCAGTATGTGTACAGTATTATTTGTAGGTAACTTTCGACAAAACCGATGGACTGGCGTTATTGTATTGCGACGATTGCAGGAATCGGTTTAGATATGTGACAAATTTTACGTGAGACTATGTGTGGTTGTTGGCGCCAGAGCTCCTCTCAGGTGAGCAAAGTCGTGTCAACCAATTCACATTTAATTTACATCCTAAATCGCTTTACAGCTGCAGAGAAATGAGTAGTCTCACAATCTTTAGTTCTCAAGCTCGTAATTAACTCTTCTACAATTACCTCAGTCTAATTGTGTGATTAAAGCTAGTTTGAACAAGCGCTTCTCTCACACAGCAGTCGAAAACGGGTCAAACATTTTAGTGTTTTCATAGTTACTTTATCATGTGTTTGAAGCATCATGTTTTTGAAGACTATTTTTTCCCGACGCGTATCCTTTTAAGCTATCGCATTGCATCAAATTATAAAGGTGAAAAACTGTAGATGCGTTGTGTTTAAACCGATCAGGACATCCTCTGTAATTATTGATTATTGCATACTTTATTTAACCAAACAAGTTTAAAAATTATGTGTTTGTAAAAGTCATCGGTACCTTTTCTTTACTGGAAATCTACTGAACCACCCTACTATCTTGCGAATTATGACGTTACTCTTAATTATTTGACTTCAGTCTTTCATATGCACGCTAATAAGGGCATATTCGAATTTGCTTGCATTTCAGCGGTTGCCGTGCAGAGCTTCCGGATTATGCCGTCCTATTCGGAGGTTGTGGAGGGAAACAATGTGATACTTCGTTGCGAGGTAGACAATCAAGAAGGAGATGTTCAATGGGCAAAAGATGGCTTTGTCCTCGGTAAGCAAATAACACAAATCAGAAATACCGGAGCAGCTTAAGTCTATACCTATATGTATAGATTTAATGATACATATGGCTGCCCTACTTCATACATTCACCGGCTACGAGGTTTCGAATGCCATTTGAATAGCTGTTTAAAAATTGACTAATAAGACGTTAGAAAGGCTTCTTTATAGAAAGGCTATTGAATGAAAAACATGAAGGCCATTTCCTAAATTGATATCCAATCTTACGTCGCGCACGCACTTTGTATACATAAATTCGACATCAGTCGAAATTTACATTTTCAGTTACATTTACAGTTGAGGTTCTGCATTTTATGAAGAATATTGGATGAAATTAACATACATATCTAAAAATATATAACACATTTTTCATAAAAAAGTATGATAGCAAACTCCTAAATAACAAAAAATAGTTTAGTGTGGAAGCTATCTCAGCCTGTTAAGTACGACAAAATAAGGGACACACATCAGCCCGAAAGTGACCAACATTTGTAGTTTGTCAATCATATCAAATCTTCGTAACGAGCCCAATGGAACCAAGGACAGGTAATATAGCTGCCACTTGTTATCTCGTGCCTATTGCGCTTCTAGAGTATTGACTTAATCGGGCTACTCATATATGCTCTTCCAAGCACAATATGTGAATGTGTTCATATCTGGGTGACAGTATAAGGATCTGTTTTATTACTTGGACGGAAACAGGTCTATTGGTGACATCTAGCTTCACTAGCCGTGACGATCGTACTACTGGAGTTGGGCTGGTGAATTGAGTGACAAGATAGAGCAATCAAACCGACGTTTCCACCACCCGTTTCCATTGAATCCATCTTTTACGTAATCTACAAGAAGGCAGAAAGGCTCTTTAGTGAAACACAGCCATGTACTTATAGCCGTACGCGAGTTAGCCCCATATCCCGTTGTGCACTCCGGAAACATCTGGAACTAGGAGAACCCCGATCTCGAAACCAAGAACCGATTTGAGTTCGTTGTTGTCGTCTAAGTGGATCTGTCTAACGAAATACCAAGTTTTTTAGCGGTTTGACCTGATTCTATTTTATATTTATTAGCCGAGCTATGGACGACAGATAACAGTGCAGCTTGTATAAAATGGGAAATGGGAGGAAAGGCTTTCTACATATATAAGCAACATATGTTTTTGAGAGAGAAAATTGTTACATATGACAAAAACTTGAAGCCCGCCACGCGATTATGCTACTTACAGTCACATGTGTAGCCAAAGCTTTGCGAAAGAAATATTTGCCAAACAAGTTTACAGGTAACACTCATCTTGTAAATCATGCCCATGGAGTCTTTAACATTTAGGACGGGCAGAATATGGAGAGATACGATTGTATATACGTATACATTTGAAAAGTTATATTTTTTTGTCGTGTCAGAAGTAGCGCAGCAGGAACTGTATTCGACTAGTGATAACAGCTCCGCGCAAGGCGCTATAATCATATTTCTTTGCAAGGAAAATGCTCATACAATAACGAGAAATATTTATAAAGGTGTATATTATAAACCTTCTCCCCTGCGAATTCAACCGTCATGTGAGAACGAGAAGTTTCCTCTGTATCGTAAGTAACCAGAAGGGGAAAGGACAGAGATCGATTCAGTTTGGATATCTGCGGAGATCTCTTATGACTTTCAACTACCTTCTTGCTTTACATTATTAGGAAAAATCGTCGGTTCACGCCTACTTAATCACTTACGCTCTCTTGTCGTAAGATTTGCACCACAACCGCTTCAACGTGAAATAGCTCCCTCATCATTATCGTAATTATCATCATTATCAACAACAGAATCCTATTATATTGATACAACCCATAGGAATACAGGGGTAGAGAGAAACTGGCAAAATCATTTACCTCCTCAGACTCTGATATAAGCGCGTTCTACAACGCCGTACGGTGCATTTTGGGACATTGTTTCTCCCTTCACGAAACTCCAACTGTCCCCGCGAACTAGCGAAACAGATCAACTTGGCCGTGCTGAAGTAGATGACCGTCATACAAACAGGTCGCCCCTTCAGTATGTACGTATTAGATACTAATATCCTCTTCTGCCTTCACGCAAAAGGAGACCAGACCGACGCTTTGCGTTGCCGTGGACTGAATGCGCTAATATTTTAAAGAGGACTGAGCTTACAGGTCTCTATTTCGTTAGATAGCTGTAAGAAAGATAGTAGCTGGTAGTTGCCGCTGTTGCGCTTTTGTCGTAGAGGCAGAGGGGCATCCTTGTCTTTATCCGTTGTTTACGAAAAACTAATCCTGTTCTCCGGTACTCTCATGAACGGCGAAGATGGAATAAACTAAGCTGAGATTGTTGACATGCATAGTCGTCACGAACCCCTTCCGCATTAAAATTTTACGACTCTATGGTGAAAGTTCAAAGGAAACGCGGAAGAACATGGAAGAGTTGGGGTAAGATGGTGCAGAAAGTAAAGAAAGATTTAACGAGATGTCGGTATGAAGCCTTGTGTACGCGAAAAACCGTTAATTCAGGCTTTAAAGTAAGTTTCCAACAACAATCGGCATATACTTATTATTACAGATATGATGAGGGTAAATATTACTGAAAATAATAAAGGACGAAGGTAATAAAACTTCTCCCGCCTTACAATAAGGAGAAATAATCAGACGATAACGGACTTATTTTGAGCACATGTTTTCACTTCAGTATATATATATATATATATACTGAAGTCGGACAGAAATACCCAAGAGAAGTGACTAGAAGAATGTCATAGTGCAAAGAGATGAATCAGATTGGTGACGTAGTGCACAATTCAGCGTATTCGGTAAAATTCCGCCGAGCGCTGCGGTGAGACTATTTCTCATTAAATGAGCTTGCTAAAGTTCAGACAACAGATAATAGCGTTGTTAGCTGTCGGTGTCGACAGAAAGAAAGCGAAATCTGCCAGTCGAAAAGGAGAAGGCTGTCTTAACCTACTAGCTAAATATGAGCTCTTTATGAAAAGAGAGTATTTTGTTAAACGTCGCTCGTGTAATAGTTATCCACGGTTTATCACGCCCATCGGCTTTATAACGTGTTCGAATGCGGGCAACTATACGAACGTCTTTTGTTTTCTGGCTTTTCCTTTTTGAATGTCTGAAATTGACTATATCGTCACTTGTGGAGCGTGCTATGGCCCAAAATTTCGCGTCCGAAGTATGACTCATTAGACTCATTCAACTTTTTTCTTACCTGCAACAACCCCATTTTTGTTTTTGGATATAACTGTAATTCTGAATTCGCAATAATTTATCCTTTCTTCATCGCAAAGTGACTAAACAACCATAATGCACTAACTAGGGTGTTTTAGGTCTGTAATGGTATGTTTATCCAATACTGAGAGAGTAAGCTTGGCATAATCATTACTGAAAACTGTTCTTGATACTTGCGTATTCCGTATATAAACTCGCATAATACTAGGAAAGTCGGAATTAATGGTGTTGCATATTTATTTGAAGTTCTTAACATAGTATAAAAGAAATGGACAATATGCGGGCATCTGTGTTTCATTTGTGAACATGAGAGGCAGTAACAGTTACCGTCGTAGTCTCAACTTGGCGATCGGACAGGGCAAAGTCACACCAGTGGACTAGTGGCAGTAGTGGAGGCAGTAACAGCGACATAAAAATACACAGAAGAACGATCCGACGGGTACAATTTGAGCTTCGTTGGTGGATTCTGAGGTGAACGCGTAAGAAGGCAAAAGTTGAGTTTGCGAGGGAATGAGAGAGCAGGCTTATAGGGAGTTTTCCTGAGAATATCCTTCGCCCGAAGCTTCCATGTACAGACAAACTATGAGCACACTCTAGTCCATGCCACTCTTCTCTCCAAGAATGCAGTGGATGGCCGTTTGCCTGTCGGCACCCTATAATCTATATGGCCAAAGTAGTGCTGCAGACCAACTCGAAGTGGCCGGTCTATGCGGCGGCCGAAGCCGCCGAAACCGCCAGCCAAGTGTTTTGCAGTCTAGGAAGGGTGCCTTGAACCTCTGGTCGAAGCGTACGAACTTGCACACAGCCACGAAATGTTGGAGGCACACACCTACAGCTACATAAGACTCTATCGCACATATGTTTATTTGCACCGTCTTATAAACGTACATGCATACTTTCTTATGTGACCCATGAAGCCAGAAGTCACGCTGAACGTCCGCGCGTCTCGGTGGCCGTGGAAAGAGATCACGTGGTTAAATAAGTATCTAAGGGCAAACTGTCGAAGGCATTTTCTATCGAAGCGGTAAAGCAGCCACCTGGATGGATACAAGGTGGCGTGATACTAGTGCGGAAGAAGTCCTATGTTCTACAATTGTAGAATTGTTCGTGCAAGCGACGGTTTCTCCTAGAAGGTGGGTGCAAACTGATATAGTGGATTGACACACTTCCAACATTCACACCCTTGGAGTTCAGACACAGTTTCACTACTAGCCTCATGCAGTAGCAGAAGCAGGAGTCTACTGCTGTTCCAGGTAGCAACTGGTCTTTCTCCGGAGATGACCGCGGTTATGGTTGCGACCATAGCAATAATGACGGCGGAGTTGGGGACGGGTGCAACGATTTGAAATTTACATTTTTATTCGAAACAGCTCAAGCTTGCCGATCCAATCCAACTTGTCGCTGTTTTCCTTGCCACACTCTGAGGCATCCAACATTCTTTTCCAGTTGCCAGAGCAGAAGCAGCAGTCTGGCTCAATCTTCTTCTTTTTTCTCCACCTTCTTCTTCTATCCGCTCCCATTCGCTGCCATGCTTTTTAGTTACTTCATTTGCTGCTTTGGAATGCGAAGTAATCGGGTACTAGCCCCAACATTCGGGCGTAACCTTTGGCCATCTTTTTTCACCTCTGTTGATGCTGTCACCGGTGCCATCCGGCGTTATTTTTTCCACTTACAGGTTATTCTTCTCTCTTTGTTTGCTTCACTCATTTTGCTGCCACTTTTGAGCACATCCTTTTTGTTTTCCTTATATTATCTTATTCCTTATATATATATCTGTGAATATATTTTTATTAAAACCGATAAGTGTTTATCCGGGTATAGTTGGAACAGAGTTAGAAGAGAAAGAAATGAATTGAGAATATTTTAGGGTAACGTGATCGAATCATTTGATCGCGGTGTTTTGTTTTTCGGCAGCGACGAATAGAAGTATTTGGCGTAGTGAGAACTGTCGATGGAGGACCGATGTGAACTGTTGAACGAGCTCATGGGAGTAGAGGGAATGATTGTTTTGATAAATTTGAAATGTTGCTGCTGCTACTACCGTTCTCAAGGACTTTGATATCTGTCAACGCTTGAAATTGTTCCGCCAGCGAACCGCCACCTGTATTCTATCCCACTGCCGCTTGAGCTCGTTTTTGTCGGCACTCTTTTGCGTCCGCCTGGCGTATGAAAGTCGCAGTGAGATGAAATGGTGGTGGTGAGTCAACGTAATGCCAACTATGCTTCTATGTTTACTCAGGCAACCCGATACTGTTTTCGATCGTGTGCTGTGATGCCTGTGTGAAGAAACGCGTGCAACGGTGCACAAAAGCGAGTACATCATCTGATGGGAGTATTGTAGCTAGTTAAGGACCGCTACACTCTTTCAACACTTGTTCTAATAGCAAATCCCATATACAGACATTCACACTAGAAACGTGTACGAGAGTTGGAGACTTGAACTGCATGCGTGTGTTAGAGGCTGTTAGACAAATAAATGGAACTAATGGCCTTCCTATATCTGTTAAACACGTTATATATACATATATGTTATTACTATTATAGCGTTCAGTTCAGCTGTCAGCACGCAATAGTGGCAATAATGACAGTATGAAAGCTCCACGCGCGAGACGAAATTCTATTTGGCAAAAGTTTTGTGTTTAGCGACGAAACGTTTAAAAGGCGTAAAATTGCTGGTTGCGGTCAATCCTTCCCCCTGCAACGTAAGCCGCCGATTCGACAAATTAGCACGACGCACTGCTCTGAAGACGACACTGTACGTGTCCATCATAGCGCGGGTGGTGAATCACAGCACATCGTGTGCCACTTAGTTTCAAAATATAAGTGGTGACTGGTCCACAAGAAACAGGTGGGCAGTAATAAAAGCACAGTGGCTGTAGCAGAAGCAGTTTTGGTCACCTTGTGAGCCCTCGTTGTTGTTGCTGCTGCTGTTGTGTACTTGGCTGTATATCGTTGTTGTTTAGCTGATTATTTAGTTTCTGCTTTCTTGGTGGTTTGCCTGTCTAAGATATGAGCCTCTTGCCTTTGCCGCAATGATAGAAGCGGCAGCTGGAGCAAAACGGGCTATGAAAAGATCGGACAAAAAAGAAAATCTCCTGCCGACGATATCTTGGCGATTGACTAGACAACAGTAGGAGCGACAACAACACAAGTAGAGCCAGCCGGTGGTGGTCACCGATCACTAACGGCCGTTGCTTTGAGTGGCCGGCAGATATTCTCGTGGGTGTGATGGGTCTATCGCTTCCATAGAAGGTCCAAAGGACTGCCGTCTAACTGCCCATCCAGCCACTGCAAATCTCACTGACTTCGCCTGCAGCAGCAAGCAGTAGCGACACCACGGCTTCGGGGCGCCAGCGGTCGCTTTTCTGAAATCTTCCGATTATAGTTATAAAAAAAAACAACTTTAATGAGCGACATCGATCATAGTCAAGTTAGTATAAAGGCCAAAGGACGCGCAGCGAGAAAAACAGTTACAAAAACGAATGAACTAAGCAGAAAGATACTACAACAATTATATATATCGAGAGTGATCCGCTTGGAAAAATGTTGATATAAAGTGTTCTATTACGTGTTTTGTTATTTTTTTATTACAAAGATACGTTAGAAATAAATGTCGAAAATTTAATTTTTCTAGATATGGGAATTCTCTTAGTTGTACATTTCTTTTGGTCATCTGTGAAGTACAGCGACCTCGAATTATTTCCCATGCTTTAATACATCAAAAGTGGTTGGAGACGTTTCAGTAGCGATGTTTGATCGGTCCGTTATTTTGCTACGGATTGTGGCATTTATTTATCAAATAATGTACCAGAGATAGCGAGAACCTAACAACATAAAAGTTACTTTGAAAATACATATCTTTTGCTTGGGCCGTCACAATTAATTGTGAAGTTAGTTTATATTAATTATACGTAAATACAAAGTCAGTATTAGAAGTATAGTGAAGTATTTAAAAAATAGCGCTTTAAAGGAGGGCTTTTAAGCCGATACGGGGCTCATAAACGCTGCATTATTGTAATAGTCAGCAGAATTATAACAGCTAGGTAAATATAGAGAAAATATATGTTTATCTAGTCTCATCATATAAGCTTTTGAGATACATTAAAAACTTCTTACCTTGACGTATCAAATGACATTATTGATTAAGTATACAGATAAACACATCAGATGACTCGTTTACTTTGTATAGGAATTCCCGCGAGTTTCGAAGTGAACAACATAAGCCCAAGACGTGCCTACGATTTTTTACTTCAGAATATGAACATAAGAACCGGCAACTAAACGAAGCATTAGCACAAAAGTATGATATTGAGACCCAAATCCGCAATTAACTGATAGATAAATTCTTGAAGCCTGCGTAATGTATATATATACAACTTTTCTGGAATAGACGATCATGTCTTTAATAGATCCATTTTAGTAGCAAAGGTATACGCCAATGGGTACATTACAACGGTTTAAAAATGATGTAGAGCTAACAAAACCAAGAATGTTTATGCAATTGATAAAGTAGAATGTGATTGTGTGTCTGTTCGGTAAATATCATTCAATAAATTTTTTAGTGATGAACTATCATCATGTATTAAACTCTTTACCGATAAAGACCGACGATTATTTCATTTCAAGTCTCTTCACTGAAGTTAGTTTAAATTGGTATTTTCATTTTTAGATTTTACTTTTAGTTTTATTTTAAAATCATAAGAAAATATAAATCTAAACGTAAGCATGTCTGCAAAATGAAAATGAGTCATTTCTTCAACATAAGTTCATCACTGTGGCTAAGTTAATAATCGATTTTGGTTTACAGCACGCGAAGGCTTGACATGTATATTTGTCGTGCTTAGTATTATTTTATCCTCCTATGCGTTGGAAATGCGTACTTTCAATATTTTTAAGTATCTCTATTTATTCATATTGAATGTTTGAGTCAAGCAGAAACGTTCCGCATAAGCTTACGTTTTAGGGATTCTTAATTCAGGAGCCAAAAAACAAAAAATTGCCTGAGACTAATTTATAAAGTACAGATGTGCATTATATAATAATTAGCGCAACTAGAGCTAACTCGATTTTTACGTTGATCAATTAATTTATATCTAGTATTTATGTGCTTCCTTCTGTATAGCTGTTAACGAAACACAAATAGAGATAACGCTTTTATTTTTATGCAAAGAGGAGCCACGTTGACTGTTGCACGAATGCCTTAGGGACATATAAGACAGTATTAGTGCTTGTGTGAAATCATAAGTCAGTTTTTTTGATGTGATGTGGTTCACGTTGCGATCTTTTACGGTGTTCTAAAATGTCTTCTTCTAGAGAGAACAATATTATCTAGCCAATACATACAGTCATTGGAACATTTTAATATTAAAGGAGTCTATGCGTATATTAAAGTGTTATTGAAATGCTCCAATGGTAAGTGTTTTGTAGAGTTCACTTGATTTTTTTCTTTTGTAAATTATTTCATCACAGATCATATTTCATAACACTTACTATTGCTAAGTGGACATGAATTGCCGCCATAGACGCTTACACATTTCGTCCAGCTGCCCTCGTAATTCATTTTCACCCGAAATACATAAGAATAAATTAGGAATAGATAAAATAGCTTTGCTAAGAGAGGCCTGATATGCCTTATGAAGATACAGTTTGACCGCCTGTGAATAGCTACAGGTAATACCCAAGGTCTGCGGCGTTTCTCCTCTAGAAAATAAATTATTCAAAATGGCTACTAGTTGAGAAAAGTAACGCGCAATGTAACAGTTCAAGTGCGCCTCATGTGGGTCATCTGGTTCCACATATGCTCTGTCGATGCCAGCACATTTTTTTGTAGGTACTCCATTAAATACTAATAAGCATGAAAGGTTGGAGATCTTTTCTGTTTTTAGATTTTAATTGGCCAGGCCCAGCTTTTACTGACGTGTCTCGTTTTTATTAGACAAACCGACTCCCACTCAACAGTCCATCCATAGTAAAGCGAGCTTTTGATACACGAAACGCCAACATCAATGACTAAGAATATGGTTTCAACATTCTAAAAAATTAAAGGAAAACTCCCTACAGCGAGGATAACGGTAGCAAAAAAGGCGGCAACAACAAACTCAGTACGATATGTTCTGCCACACGAGTGCTTTTACGAAGGAGCCGCAGAAAGAGGAAATACTTCCAACTCTCGTTTCTCTTTTCTTGTTTCTCAATTCTGTATTTGACTATGCGTTTTTTGTCGTCTTCTCCACTGCAGTGCTTAAAGCAATACTCTTAATTTTGGTAGCAGGAAGAGGCAAGTAATATGGGCCAGTTGAGTCCCAGCTAGTTCTCGCTGCGTGCTATTTCTCTTTTATGTAACTTTGCTGACTGAACTCTCGTTCATCTCTATTTGAATTCTTTTCTACCTCTTTTTCTACATCTCTGTTACTGAGGTGGCCGATCGTTGGTCTTGCTATTTCGGCGGTGTCGCTCGGTAAGAGCTATAGGGACCTCTTGCTTAAATGTATGACCCGGGTCAACCATGCGCTCCTTTGACAGAATCCAACCACCTCTTATCCTCTTTCCTGCCTCGATGAATGATGACAATCACAAAATGACGAACGCCGCCGCCGCCACTAGCGATCTTTAGTGTCAGTGCAGTCTCAATCGAGAAAAAGTTCATCCGAAGTATAGGACGGTTAGTTACACTTCATCAACACAAAGACATTACTGCGACTGCTTCGGCTCTCTCTACTGGCTCTATGCTACGCTAGTTCTGGCCTCTCCTCTCTTTATCCTCTTCTCTTTCTTTATCCTCAGTCCTCTCTAATATTCTACATATGCCTTCGTTGTTATTTGGTTATAACGCACATGCTCCGTAGTTGTGACGTGGGGCTGCATGGTTAGCAGCATCATCATTATTAACTTCTATTACCGCTACTCTGCCATTAGATATATTATTAGGGATGTTGAGAATGACAGCGTAGTGGTAGTCGTGTGATTAGTTGCCTGGCGTTGTTGATAGAGTCAGTTTAAATTTGTAATTTAGCTTACGCGAAAAATATTTGCCATTTCGAACGCCGTAGCGGGTTTTATAGCGCAGACATCTAATTTTTTGGTCGGCTTTGCACGGTGTGAACGCTCAATTTATTCGGTAGTATGGTAGGCTAAATGGTTTATGAAGTTTTGTGAACGTTATTTGAGAAGGAAAATTGAGGACAAATATAATAACACTTTATGCGCATATATGACGAACCTTTTGTTGTTTATATGGCTATGTTGAATCAGGGTAAGAATTGTATTAGCAATGCCTGTAAACTAACAGCAATAATATGTAACGTATTTAAGTGGAAGGAAAGAATAAGTTAAATATTGTACCGTGTATGAGATGTAAACACTATCGGATTTCACACAAATTTATTTCTATTTTACTCGTTCGCAGTCTTGGTCCAATATTGAAGTGGTTCAACTGATGAATGTTTCAGTTGGGATAATAACTTTTGGGTCAAAAGAATGTGTAAAAGAACAGCATTAGAAACACGGGGTCATGAAAGAGATTTATTTGCCAAAATATCCGGGTATAAAGTCATCTTTTGAACACACTGCATCGTTTCTTGACAGATACGCGAACTACATAAAATCAAATATAGATAAAACCGTATGTATGCACCCGAGTTTTAGTTTTAACAAATTAGGCAACAATTGAAATACACACGCTCGTCTCGAATTGACCACCTTAAAATAGTAAATCTGACGCTGCCTATTACTACGCCTAAATTGTGTTTGGTCGTAATAAGTAGGCTGTAAAAGCCTCACAATATGTTTCATCGAAGCCACAACTGTCGGAGATAGTGAGTATGATCCGCCCACATAGTCGCCGTTAGCACCGCCTGCAGTCGCTGTAGAATAGTTGCAGTTGTACTAATAGGAAGTGTTTACTCACAGAATTTCTCTCCCGCTCCGACCAATCCAGTTCCCTCTTCCAGCTTGTGAGGCTCTAGAATGAAGCAATCGCGCCACCGTTCGTCTTATGAACCGTCATCTTTCCGCATTATGTTGTTCATCTTCTGCTTTTGATTCTACTGCTGCCTCGGCTGCTGCTGACTCTAGAACTTTCGTAGTAGCGTTGTTTTGATTCGTGATGACTTGCGCTCAGTTGTTGTTTTTTTATTATTAGGCAACTTCGGATCTCACGGTAGCTGATACACTATGTGAACGCGCAACTACGCGACCACGTTGTGGCTGTCTTTTCTGACTCCATTAGTTTTCCGAATAAAGCGGTAGAGCGGTAGAGCTAAACAGTCTATTGTAGCTTGCGTAGCTGCATGTGAACAATAAGACGTCATAAACGGTGCATTATGTTGAGAAGGGAAGATATGCATCGGAGCCTAACTAAGGAGCTCAACTATAAAAAAGTGACAAAATTATTTGTTACGCCGTCGAATCGAGTTGACTCATAATGGAGATAGACTATGCGACGAATGACATTAATGACCAGAAACTAAGCTATACCTTTCAAACAAATCCCGCAGAAATTTGAAAAATGCAGTTACGACGGTATCATCCGATATATTACGTGTTATATCCGCTTTTAGCACACACACACGCATGCATATACATATACATATATATATGTATACATTCGGACTGGGGCGCATTCTCTGTTGAGTGATGATATTATCTTGTTATCTACATCGAAAGCTGCTCCATTTGCTACTACCAACCAAACTGTATCTATTTTCAGAGCATTCTGAATCACAGCGCAAAGAATCCGTTTGTGCTTATTCACCGATTTGCCTAATAACAGTTATTTATATCTCGTTGTATTGGATCCCAGATGGGGCACTGAATCGTAAAACTATGGTTGGGATATCAACGTTTTGTTTCTGCCACAAATTTGTTAGATGTTTATCCAAGAGTTAACTGCTGCTTTGGTTGACAAACCCCTTCGAGTTTTCTTTCTTTAGTCCCTTTTTTTAGTCTTCTTTCTTGGTCCTTTCCATTCAGTTTCTTTCACGTTCACCTAGTAGTCAGTAGCGATTGTCATCACCAGCAGTGATTTATCTCCATGACGGCTGGACAGTATAGAATGACACCGTGTGCCCGCCCACTAATACAATCACACCTTCGTTTCCCACCCACGTCAGTCCATAATGCGAAGATTATTTTCTGTGGTTTACGCTGTCTCGCACTATTATCCGTATTTAAACTTGACATTTCTGAAGAGCTACGTATAGCACACAATGCCTTGTGAAGAGAGGACAATATTTGTGTAGACATGCTTGCAACCAGAAAAGAATTACTCGAATGATCAAGAGTTTGCAAAATTCTATCACCAAAATGGAGTTGTTACATAGAACGAAGGTGAGATAAGAGCCGGGCATAAATAATCAACATAAAAATACGTACGATAAGTTTTGCGGTGAACTGAATACAAAAACACAAACTAAAGTAGTCCTGATTTATGGGAACCAATGGAGATAAAAAAAAGTAATAGAATGAGTGTAGTACACAGTGTCTAGATCGACTGAGGTGCGTAAAAAATGGCACTCAGTCAAGTCAAAAGAATTAGACTGTCTTGCATATTATAAATTTTCGAGTCATCTATCAAATGGTACGTCAAAACCTAAAGAGAATCGAAGTTAACAGCGGTGAAGTTCAGTTAAATATAGGGTTAGCTTCTTCGCTATTTAGTAATCTATCTTGATTCCACTCCCAAATTATGTAAGAATGATCGTAGAACATCGTAGATCGTAGAATTCGCTTTCTGTAAATACGAGCAAAAAATATTTAGAAAACATCATAGCAACCATACTGCTGATATTGTTCCTATTAGTATATTGTTATTAAAATGATAAGCTTCCATTCCACAGCGAATTTCCTCTTTCTCTTGTCGAACTCTTGTCCTCTCGTTATCCTTTTTGAGCATCTGACTTGATTCAACCATATCATTTTTCATCACACAAATATACTACATTCATATTTTACTCCTGCCTACCTCACCTCGGGTGAGTCGAACCGATACAGACTGATTATATATATATATATATATATGATGTGTCGAGCTCGGGTGGCTTGGTGCATTCGTATGCGCCTTGCGACTGGAGGAGACACGTAGGTGCACAGGTTCGATTCCTGCCGGTGCACATTTACATTTATATGGGGTCCGTCTTACAAAGTAATGCAAAAACTGCTGCCGTGGACGTTAAATGTTGGCTGATGGTCAGCTCTTGAAAAATAAAAAATAAAGACTGATTATACAGTGGTTGGTCCATTTAATTTAGGAAGCACTCACTAGCAGGATCATTAAAAATTAATGTTTGGTTTACTGCTGTTTTTTATTTTGTCCTTCGAATCCGTTACCAGGCCCAGACCATTAGAATCGTCGAGCTCGATGGCTTGGTACATTCGTGCGCCTTGCGACCGGAGGAGACACGTAGGTGCACGAATTCGATTCCCGCCGTTACACATTTACGTTTATATGGGGTCCGTCTTACGAAGTAATGCAAAAAGCGCTACTGTGGACGTTAAATGTTGGCTGATGGTCAGCCCTAAAAAAATATAAACTATTACAATGAGTATCGTTACTATTCTTGATACTTTAATATTAGTAGCAGAACAACTGGAACGATGCCTCGTTACATAGTAAAGGGGACGAAGACGGAATTACGTACGCTTTTTAATGTAGGTTGCTATGCTTCTGCGCTATGTTGCTTTATAGGGTTACTATGATGTGTTTATAGGATAGACAAGAGCAAAAACGGCGATAGCGGCAGTCGTAGTGGTGACAACGTAAAATGAATGTGGGGTGCGCAGCCGTTCTTTGTGGGCATGCCGCGTCTCTTACATACACATCTATCAAAGCATAGACGTATACGCTTAAAAACATACCTTGCACATAAACACACACGCGGATTTTCACGCGGGTGGTGCCGCCTTACATTTTGCGAAAGGATCACCGGCGTAACAGCCTTTTGACACGCCCTTTCGTTGCTGTTCTTCTGCTGCTCTTCCGATCCCGTTTCTCTTATAATAAAATTATCGACGTTTTTCCTGTATATGCGTATGTGTGTTGATGTTGGCATGCCTTACATGCGAGTACGAATCATGTAGCGAACCCTCTATGCTCGTGGTATTCATTCATTGAGATCTGGCTTGAGAAAGACTCGCCGTCACTCTGACTAAGCGTTTTCTTGCACGACAATCACAAGCTGCAAACTAGCTTCCGCAGTCTCCAATGCTCAAATTCTTTTTCATAATTTGGAGTTTTTGGCCAACAAGAGACGTTACCTCATCTCCTCTTGTTTTCTTATTCCCCGATCCTAACTTGATTTTGCGTCGTATGTTAAGCACAAGGTAAGCGTTAACCTTCTAGTTAGGTTATTACTTCGGGTGAGAACTATTTCCGTTTCTGGCCCACACTTCAACCTTAAGGCGGGTATACCAGGTGGAACCAACCAGGGAGCTCTGTGTTTCCTGTGAAGACATGCAAACGGCTATGCCTATTTTGCATGGAACTACTATCGTATCAGAGAGAAAAAAATACATTTTAACATTACATGATCTTTTCCAATCAGAATGCATACCATTAGGTAGCCCTCGTGCTTGTTGGAAATCTTAGACAACAAGAATCAAATAGTGGTTGGAAGGTTTGCTTTAAAAGTAATTTTTAGGCTTGTGGAGAGCTAAAATATATGTCGCTCGACTAATTATGCATTACAATATTTCGCTGCTAACACTTGGCCCTTCCGCACAATGCTCCGTTAATTTAAATTTATCGATTTCAAAATAAACCTACTATAGTACCAATTCTGGCGTCAGACCATGCCGAAAACGCGAGTGGCCAGTGCAACCGAATAATGAGAGCGGGATGTCTGTCGAGACGCTTCAGAACATTTTCACTCCTGAATTACGCAAGCATCGATTTAGGCTCCCAGCCCTTGGCCATGTAAGCTTTCCAGAACAAGCGAAAAGGCCAAGCAAGTTAGGATAAGTGTAGGCCGAAATAATGTAAAACATAAAATGCCCCATAAGCGGTTCCTCATCACTAGACAACGGTTTCCGACGGAGATGAAGGGAAAATGCCTTAACAATATAAGCCAACTAGCGGCTCAAACCGATGTGCGCTTGGGCCGTCTGAGTCGTGGCTGTCGTCTTCACGACTGTTGTCTACGTTAACGCCACCGTCTTTATGGGCCCCAAGCCTTTGGCACGATGCATTCGTAGTAAGCGACTGAGCGAATAGTTTAGGGAAAATGGAAGATGTTAGTAGTGAAAAGGCAAGAAAGTATTGCTCTATATTTTAACGAGGACGAGTTCTGTTTCGTTTAAGCTCGCTGCACTTGGAGGATACAAACCCCTTTCGTCTGTCTTACGATGACGTGGTTCTAGGGTGGTTTACCACCATTACTGCGCTGTTTTATATATATCTGGTGCTATTTTACATATTTTGCGCTAACTGTTTTATATATATTATATGTTCTATATTTTAGCCGGCCGAAACTAGTTACATGAAGAAATGGAATAAAGTCTATACATTTGGCATATAATAACTCATGCAACTCACAATTGATATGGCACTTCCCCATCATATGACATCTCTCCAGTTGCAGCCGCGGTACTTTTGATACAATTACATTAGAGATGTCTAGTAAATAGTAAAGGGTAAATCACAACATGTGTATACCATGAGATTTAATGTGGCTCCCTCTATCTATTTTCTGTCGATAGCACATGCTTATTTGGTGATTATCTTTATTGCAGAACTTACGTTAAATACTACCATATTAAAGCCGTAAGGTAATGTCGCGCAACTAAGCAGTTATATCATATGATCTTATATTACATGATTCCATGTGTTATTTAGTGAGTGGGCCGGCTTACGACAAATATACATGGAACAGAATAAAGGAGTAAGTTTGAACAAAGCAGATGCAAGTGATATAAGAAATCCCATATTTACTACTGAATGTCTGCTTGATTTCAGGCTATGACCGCACTGTACCGGGCTACGAGCGGTATTCTATGACAGGTAAAGCACGACGTGGGGAGCACAATCTGCTCGTGGAAAATGCGACAGTTGACGATGATGGCGAATATCAATGCCAGGTAGCTCCAAAAGGGAAAAGTAAAGCCATTTGGGCCAACGCGAGACTTACCGTATTATGTACGTACACATTATTTCTGACAGTATATAAGTACTTATATGACAATTACAGAGCCACTTGATTTTTATAAACCTCTCGCAATGTAGCAATTTTTATTCAAACACCGCACGTCATTCCTACACCTATTGAGTGAAGGATTAAAAAGCTTGTGGTATATAAAGACTATACAAGTTATAAATCTTAAAGATCTGGGCATTTTAACCTACTCACATTATGAATTCGGTCATAGCATATACTGCGCTCTCCAATGTTTTATCGTTGAGGAAAACATGTGTTAAAGCGAAAATTTATCGAATCTACAAAGCACTAATAAAATACAGAGGAATTAGGTAGTGTAATAGATCACTATACGTTAGTTTACTGAGCTAAAACTTGAGATCAAATCTAACAAACTTGACACTTCTAGGAATCCCATTTAGCTTATAGAGACTATATAAGTAAAACTGCCAATCAAACTACCAGATAGCCAGTGGCGAACTTGGAGGTCCCTTGGTAATTAGTTTTGTCCTAGGCCGCATGCTTGAGCTGGTCCTTATTTTAAATTGACTGCTGTTGGTCTTCCTATATATTGACTTCCTAGAAAACGAACTGGTGAAGAGGGGCACGTAGTTCACGTTGGTTTTCGGGAACAAGTTGATTTTTATTTCATTGGCCTGGCGAAAAGCGCTGCCTTTCTAGATTCTGGGCTACTGCTTTCGTCCGGGAAACGTAAAGCCAGGCAAAAGTCATGCAGCTGGAATCAGTTTTTTTAAAAAAAAAGCGGACATGCAAGCTCATATCTCTATACTTTCTCAAGATCTCTCAAGCCGCAACTACGCTACAAACAGCTGACTCTCTGAAAAAAATGTTTTAGATATCAGCACCGTACGAGTATGGCAGCACAGTAATAGAACAGGTGTTTCCTCTTGCAAGTAAAAGCATGGTGACGCTATCGACATCGCAAGTAAGACGCAAATCGGAAAATATTTCGACTTATCTGTGAAGTGTTCTTTATGCGTTTTACTTGGAGACAGATATCATGATCCACGGCGTCTTGCCTTTTTTGTAAACGAAACGTTGTTCCTACTTGCTTTTGCTGTCGTTAAATTCCTATTTTTGGCATTTTTTTGCCTTTTCTTGTTTTCTTCTCAGGAAGTTTAATTACTCTTTTTTTATTCTAGCCCTATCCTTTACGCAAAGTTTCATACATGTCAATCAGTGTTTCTCTAGCATAAAATTCTGCAGTAGAATAAGATTAAAAAAAACTGTTCAAGAATTAGTTTAAGTTCAACTGTTCGTTTTTTGAGCGGGTTACTTGGATAGACCCTTACAGACCAGAGCAATATGCATCCATACATGGCTTTGAAGTATACATAGACGCTGAATTACAATTGAAGTCATCATGAGTCTCATCTTAATAGAATACTAAAAGTGCATTGGGTTCAACTAGTGATGCGTAAACAGACAGATAGATCAATTATGATAACTGCAGAGCCAATTATTAAACTGTAACTGAGGTAAGTAAAAAAAACGTCAGAACGAAGCCAACCTTTTGTCTGGTGGACTGTGGAAGGCAGTCTAAGGTTGGCCTGTAATACGAGGCGGGTAGTCTGAAGAAGCCGCCACTTGAGGCGGCCCGTCCAGTGAGGATTGAGCCTATCTTCATTGCTTCCTGCTACTAAGTAGTTAGAGTAATAGACCGTCTAAAGCCTTTCCAACTACGTTAGAGCGCTTAGTGCAACTCAAGAGAAAAGGGAAACTTTCTCCCGGATTCTTTCAGGCCTTCACGGAATTCTGCAAACCTTTTTTTCACCCGCCATCCAAATATTAGGCTAAATTTCAGAGTAGTCTCATGATGCTCAGACTCGTGAGAAGCGACCGAATGAGGGATATAGACGGGGATACAAAAGAGAGTTGAGAGCGGGTGAAGCTGCCTTAAGGGAGCAGAGCAGTTACTGCTTTGAGCGTCCACAGACTGGTTACGGCCGAAGACTGAAGAGAGAGCGTTGACATGACGTTAAAGTGCGCGGGGGCTGTCGCCTCAGAGCTACCTTAAAGAGTGATCACTCAACGGCTGCACGGTTTTCTCACTCCTCTTTTTTCTTTCCGTACAGCAAATAAAATCTTTAACGAACCGCGACTAGTAGCGCATTTAAGATTCTAAGCTTGCATGCAAATTTTTTTTTTATCAGAGTTGCTACTTTTAACAGATGCGATTAGGATTCCGTAAAAAAAAATTCATAGCTTCTGTTAGCAAAGGTGGTTTGAACGATAAAACACACATAGATATTCTATTTTAGCAGACAACTTACAATGGTAACTTTAAAGAGCGTTTACAGTTTCTCCGTTCCGATGTCTTCACGCGTCGGCGGTCGTTTGCAGTCATGCTGATGTTCGTACCGCATTGCTCACTATCATTGGGTTACCAAAGTTATCCTTCTTTGGCGCTTTTTTACGATATACTCTCTCGAGTATACGCTAATAATGCGCTTAACGTGCTGCTCGAATTTTCATCTTGTCCGGGCTTCTTACGCCGTGAAACAACGTTTGTCTTGTCAATATTCCAAGCTGAGCTGTTATCTATGCCACCCTGACGTGCTCTCTAATATTCATAAGGAGAATCAACTGGAACGGCAGTAGCGGCTGCGTTGCACACCTTAGTCTTGTAGCTTCCATAGTCAAAGAGTTCGCTGTGTCGCGAATAGCTGTGACGTGCTCATTATACGTGTATAACAAAGGCTATTCTTCCCCTTAGCATACGTGCTAACGATTCATTGTTTGATGTCTAAATATAACGCTTTCATTGAAAGTATAGGAATGTACTTTGGCCTGCTTATGTGTAGGGCTCGGGTGCTGTTGATACTGTTGATAATATTCACCGAGGGCAACTGTAAGTGCTAGGATGCTGTTGTAGAATAGATGCTCACTTGTTTATGAATGATATCTTACGCTTTTCGTGTGTCCACTTCGATTTCATCATGCAGCTCTTTTCGCAAACGCACCACCGAAAACAAAGGTTTACACTGGATGATTTTACACGATGACGCGCCGTGCGTGCGTGTTTCTACTCTTCTATTAAAAAAGCATTCAAAGGGGGCGGCTTGTTCTTCTAGAATAACTGCTACGATTGCTGGTAAGCTGTAATATTGGATCGGCAGAGAGCGGACCAATGAGTATTAGGTTCCGCTATTTGTGCATCGAAGGGCACTGTTACGGGAAGGTGAGCCGTTGCGATGCGGCCTGCTAGCTACCTTATCCTAGGGGATTGTCTTCTTGCATCCCTTCTATGTAAGATTCACTCCACCGAGACAACCCTAACGTACAGATTGCCTGTTGGCCTTTTCCAGTCTTTTCAATGAATTGTTCTTTTGTAGATCTAACTGTACGCATTTCGCTTATCAGTCTCTTTATCCCATTTCGCGTAGGTCTATCTGAACCTATGTCTGCCATAACAATTTTCGACGACGTATGATCTCTTGTGTGCTACCGCCTAGCAGCATCGTGCTGTTGCGTTTCTGTTTGCCAATTCGGCTATGATTTGGCGACCGAACGACCAACAGTGGGCCTGACGGCGTCTCGTTTGTCTCCTGGGGTGGAGACCAAGTGCCTTGAAAGGCTCAAAAAGGCTTGACCCCGTTTTGACCTATCTCGTTTGGTCGCAGCTTTGAGCCGGATCTTGTGTAGTAGAGTTACTGTGCCATTCTGCTTTCCTCGGTTGTTGCTGGGCTCATTCATGGGGCTAAAAGGAGTCAGCTCGGAGACGATTTAAGAGTGTTCTGTGGGAATCTAGGCTGGAGGCTTTGCGGACAGCGCTGAGGATTTGAGGAAGAAGTCAAGGACGAAGATTGCGAATAGGGGTAATCAAGGAATTATTTGTCACCAAGCCTCACCGCCCTCCGTCTTTTCGCGCTAAGGCAGGGGCTAGTAGAGGGTAGCTCTTGCTATGCTTGTGGCCAACAATTGTTGACAATGGGAAACAACTGCTCTATTGCGGCAGCTACATCCCTTCTAAAGCCGGTTGCCCGTCACTTTCACCCCCACAGCGTAGCCCTGCACAGACTTCGACAGTTTGTGGCCGTTCAGTATAGTGTCGCTTGGGTAACCATGGGTAACCAAACTTATATGCAGGTCTCTATTGGTTCAATAATTGTTGTAATGGACATCGCCTTCGTGCCTTTTTTTGGCATCCTGATAATTTCTTACACGTCAGCGGTGGCCTATGAAGGAATTTTGGCTGGCAATGCAGTGACCTAACAATGATAATTTATCTTTACGCTAACTAGTTTGTGTGCTTGTCAATTTCTTCCTCTCATCAATTATTTACACATATATGCAGTACCACCGAAAACGATTGAGATCGCCAACTACCTGAACAATAGTCCTGTAGAAGTGAAGCAGCAGGAAACGATACAGCTGTCATGTCTTGTCGGCCAATCAAAACCTCCCGCTGAAATTAAATGGTTCCGAAATAACGCAGAAATTCACCGACCTGGTAAGTAGAATGTTATATATATATATATATATATATATATGTGTGCGTGTGACAGTTAATACATACTCTAATGGAATGGTAGCGATGTGTGTGCAAAGGGCAACGAGTCTCTATCTGCACAGGCCTAAAAGTATTCGCTTTGATAGTGTATGCACAACATGCTGTAACCATTCACCAACGGGTATAATATAACAATAGGTGCCACATAATCTATGTGGTTCTAA
Organism: Tropilaelaps mercedesae; assembly: GCA_002081605.1. Lineage (NCBI taxonomy): Eukaryota > Metazoa > Arthropoda > Arachnida > Mesostigmata > Laelapidae > Tropilaelaps > Tropilaelaps mercedesae. The sequence continues at coordinate 36,381 of MNPL01006292.1, read as the reverse complement.
AAGAAATAAAATTTATGCAATTTTACAAAGCATCAAGTATCATGAATAAAACGTTTCAATTCAAACGACAACACCTTCGGCGACGCTATATTTTTTTATGTTCTAAATCTAGCGATATGCGCATGGACTACAGTAACTATTAGCAGACGTTACGAATTTTTATTTATATTGCATTCAACTTCAACATATATAAAAAATATTTACTTTCCAGGAAGCTAAATTTCCCCAATCAAATAAAATACTCATCACCCTTATTTCGTTCTTCTTTATATATTTTTTACTCTTAAGCGTTCACGCTGCATAAATATTCTTTATTCAAAAGATATGAAGAGGCTTACCACATGAATCGTTTATGTGGTTGTCACTATTGCGGAAGTGTACTATAGGTAAAGCGGATTTCTACTGCTATTTTGTTAAGAATGCAGTTGTCGCAAAAAACAGAAGTCCCCTTCAATTTCTTTTCGATTGATAGCCTGTAAGCTTTTGGCACATCTACGTCTTTGTGTTATCTGCCATATTGAGATTTATTATCGCCCGTTTATCAAGCCGCTAAGAAGAAGGCTGTTAGGGTGTCGGACCGTTTGGGAATGGAGTGAGTTGTCAGCATGCTCTTCCAAGGTGGGCACTGAAGTCGTCCTTGACATTGAATCGAAGCGGAACACGATTATAGGACTCGGTTTCTTTATAGGCCGTTCGCTTTCATAGGAGACATGTGAGATCATATGATTAAGTCAGTCAATATTGGCAATCAATAATTTTTAGTACTGACCGTCAGCTAATATTTAATATCCACCGTAGAGCTTTTTGCATTAATTCGTAAAAAGGACCCCATAAATGTTGATGTGCAACAGCGGGGATCGAACCCGTGCACCTACGTGTCTACTCCGGTCGCAATGCGCACGCGAATGCGTCAAGCCACAGAGCTCGACCGATATTGGCAATGGGGATAACATGGGGATAACGAATCCTTTTGCCAAAACCAATGGCCGTTCCACTTCTTCACATGTACTGACTGTATCAGACAAAACACAGCCTACATGACTCTAGCTAACTTCAATAATTGGCGTAAAAAACTAAATAAAGTATGTAGCTATAAGAAAACATAAAAAAAGGTGTCTATTATGAAACAATGACAAGTATCCATTTTTTCTGTTTGGGAAAGGTACAATTTTCATGCAGAAATGCAGTGTCGATTTTGTGTCCTAACGATGCGATTATTTCCACTGCAGATATGATTGAGTACAAGACCTTAGAAGGTGATAGTGGCCGATATTCAGCAGTTTCAACGATCACACTGCGTCCTTCGCCAGAGGATAACGGTGTCACGTACGCGTGCCAAGCACATCATCATAAGCTCGAGCCGCCTCTAAGCACACTTGTGCGCCTTTCCGTTTTATGTGAGTTATTTTCCGCCAACTTCCAAATATAGATATTCTGCTGTTACTTTTGTCTTTGGGTAGAGCGTCGTATGATTTTTATACACAGAGCATACATACCAAATTGTACTCTTTGACTGAAATAAGGTGCGAGTTTAGACGGGCCCATCAAGGCACAACTTAACCTGATACTTAAAAGGCCTCGGTAATAACTCTATTGTAACGAAGTTAAAAAGGAGGTTAAAAGCCGAAATGTTAAACAGAGCACTTGTACAACAAAAACTTATCATCAGCGTTCATGTATCTCTAATGAAAAGTGAAAAAAAGCATATAATTTGCTACTTCCATTTCTCTGGTTCGGCCAGCATTGGTGTTACTTGAAAACATTGCCGTTTGACCTAATCAGACTATTCAATAAGCTTCCCTGCATTGATTCCAGGCTTGTTAAATCTCTGAATAAGCCAAGCAAGCCTCGTTCCCCAGTTCGCCGTATATATATATATATATATGTAATGTGGAGCTCTCGTCAGCTCTGTGCACCCAAATAAAATTTTCTTGGTATATAGTAAACTTGCCAATGCAAATATCATCATTATTCAGTAATATAGGTTCTTTGCTTCCTCATTTGCCTCACGCTGCTGAATAAATTATCCATTCACGTAGCTAAATATATTCGCATCCCTCAGAATCTTCAGTAAATAATAGGAAGATAGGTATACGCTTATGTTAAGCAGCGGTACAAACAGCAACATGATATTCTGTTGTTTTTTTGAAAATCAACGTTTCTGCTCCAAAATGATTGACTAGACCAAAGGACATTCGTTATGTTATGTCTGATTTCCGAAAATTACGCAGACATTGCGCGATATGCTATCATTGCAATTTTTAATTACAAAATCTAAAGAATTCAATTTTTTGCGATTGTCCGCTTATATCTACTGTGGCTAAGCTAACTTAGTGCCGGACTAGATGGATAATACTTGCCTACGTTCGTAAGATCGTAAAGCCGCGGGGTCTCAAGAGAATTCTTTTCCTTCCCACCAGCTAGCTCAAATGTTCTGCCGGTACAGTTTTTTTGGCTATCCTGGCGTTTCCTGGTCCGGCCATCCGCAATGGCTTGACATTATTATCTCCGTACTCCATTTGGACCCAATGCGCGCGTGCATTTTCTTCCCAAGTTCCGCTTGAAGCCATGAATGTCATGTTCTCAAGAGTACGCGCATACTCACCTTTGTTCTTGTCGAAACAACCATGCTTCTTAAAATACGCTTTCCTAAACTTTACATAGGGGATGTGGAGATTCCCCTCCATATGTGTACAACTACGTCGAGTTCTACTATCATATAGTTATGGCACGACTTCCGATACCTCATTCCACTTTTTCTATTCAAAAGCTTTTGCGAAACAGCATCACACCCGGTTTTATAAATTGAACGAAGAATTCCGCCCATGACTTTCTCATCTGAAATACTTGTTCATACTTATTTTAAATTTTTTGCGTTGCAAAGCTCTATACAATTTGCCCGTGGGAGTCACAACCTAAAGAACTCTGCTTGTTTCAGTTCCACCGGACCCACCCGAAATCCTTGGCTACGTTGAAGGAGAGGTTCTTCGTGCCGGCAACGCAGTTACGTTGCGCTGTGTATCGCGTGGAGGCAATCCCTTAGCGACGGTGTTTTGGTACCGCGGAAGTGATATTAAACCCTGCGACAGCTCGTTCAGTACTTCGGACAGAAACAGCGTAAACACGTTAAATTTCATTGCAAACGCGAGTGACAATAACGCTATATACCGTTGCGTCGCAACCAATCCTGTTAGCACACCGGAGACCGCTCAAGTTAAACTCTCTGTCCACTGTAAGTATCTTTTATCAGGTTTTCCGTTTCAAAATCGGCTGTACTTGAGCGATGTATTGTGGATCCAATTAGATAATGGCTCATTTTTCAACCCTAAAAAATCCATACATGCCATTTTTTACCTGGTTCTTATTTTCATAGTAATCTTTCGCTACTCTTATCAATGTTTATTGTGCAAGACTAAGTGTCAGGTTTTGTCGGCTGAGTAAGACTTTAATCATATCCAGGCAACTCTGTTTTATCTCTCCGTTCGGTAAGTGTTGACAAGGTATATTCTTATTTCACTGTGTTTGTTCTGACCCAATTGAGAGCTCAAACCTGTAATCTACCGCTATGATCACTCGCAATCTACGCAGACTTCACAAAATAATTTATAGGGTGATTTACTTAGAATGGCTGCGTTAGTACGCAGCCCTATTACTGGAAATTTTCACTAACACGATTATCTAAAACGAAAAATTTCAAATTACTTGATCTAACTAAGACTTCGCAAATGGATAAAACAGCTTGCATTTTTCCTAAAATAATCTTCTAATCGAAATGATTCAAGCGAACAGTTCTATTTGAAGCGACCTGATCGCACGCTAGTATGTTGAAAAATCTCCTTCATCTTTCATATACGTTCGAAGTTATTTTCTCTTTAACGTGGGATATCGGTGAGACCTTTTTTCTGATTATGGACAGGAGGAAGCGACGGTTGGGTAGGACATTTATTAGAAGAACTAGGAAACGGGTAGGCGTCGATACATACGAAATAGAAATAACTATGGACTCATACGCGGGCAAACACAGTGGTTCGGCACTCGCACGAGTAGTGACAAAGCCAAAAAGCACAACAATAACAACTACAACTACTTCACCAACAGCAACGCAACGATGGCAACTCCACCAACAAGTTGTTCAACAATAGTAACTATTAAACACACCTATTAATTTGGCCATACAGTTGTTTGTTTGCTTAAGAAAGACTAGACCTCAGGCAGCCCGACGCTTGGCTGGTGACTGCGTGGGCTATGCGAAAAGGTTTTGCTTTGCGACGGTGCTCAGCAGGTGAAGAGAAACACACGTTAACAAAGGTTCTAACTTTTTGCTCAGGCAAGAGGCTACCAGCTGCTCTAGTCAACGGCGGCCAGCTATGCGGCCATGAATCGAACGAATCATGTAGTGGAACTTGCAGGCATTGCAATAGAGAGTGCGATACGATGGCAGGTTTAGAAGGATGAAAATGGTGTATCTTGTACACTTGTCCGATCACTCACATTTCTGCCGAATAACACATCATAAGTGCCGAGATGGGGCATAGGCTATGGTAAAAGTCCAGCCCCACGCTCACTGACTGCTGGGGACGGTTTCATGGGCTTACGGACGACGTGCTACAGTGGTCATGGATGATACACAGGAATCGCTCATTCCGATCGGCTGTATACGATTAGAAAAAGAGGTGCAAAGAGAGAGAGAGAGAAACAGATGAAGCGTCGAAGAACGCAAAGAAAGAGAGACTGGCGGAGAAAAAGGAGGGACGAATAGCGAATTTTCTGGAGATGACTTATGACCTCCGGATGCTATTAAGATGCGCCGGCAGAACAGAGGTCGTGAGAAAGTACCGAAGGTTAGTTTAGGAGAAGGCTGGTGCTAGAAGGGAAAGTGATGCCTTGCATAGTCTCGCTAGAGGAGCTCCTGCGGGCAGGTCAGAGAGAGGCCGGTCAGCAATGCCTAATAAACCTCACAATATGGAAAAAAGTCGAAGAGGTTCGTTCGTCTGCACTATTTGGTGGTCTAATTCTATGGCTTGTAAGGCCTTTGATGATCGAATTAAGGTACAACTTAAATGACCGTCCTGAACCGCAACTCACGAGGCACGTCGAAACATAATTCAACACGGCGAGTGCTTACTGAAATCTCAATTATTGCCCACAGAAGAGCCATATGAGGGCTATTCATAACTAAAAACAACAGCGTCAAGATGTAGCAAGCTGAAAAGGAATCGAGGGAAATATACTGAATACGAATTTTCACAAAACACATTAAAGGTAGAAATGACGGCAGGTAATGTATGTACACCTACTACAGATGGCCCCACCATGGTGACCGTGGAACCTGATGGTCCCTCTTCGGCGAAGGTAGGAGACCGAGTAACAATGCGATGTCGGACAGCGCCTAGCAATCCAAAGGCTGATATCTCTTGGACAGTTGATGGGCGGCCAATGAATGGATCAAAATCATCGACCAGACACATCGACGGCGGCTGGATAACAAGTTCTGAAATAACGGTGGAAATCACTAAAGAAGATCGCCAGATGAAAGTCTTTATTTGCTACGCAGTTAACATTGCTCTTGGAGAGACCGTTGTGCAAACTGCTGCTATTGACATCATTTGTAAGTATAGTACGTCGGTTATTGTATACATTAAAATAATATTATATATAAGTAATTAAAGAATAATTTATTTTTATTGAATTGAAGCAATAACTATTTGCTATGTGTTTAGACAACACGGTTGCTGCTCATCCAATCGATATACGTCATTTCAAATTAAAAATGCTTCATGAGCATTGCTAAACAGGCATTTCTGGCCAATCTCAGACAGAGAAGTCGCCGTTTGGTTCGGACGATAAATACGATTAGTTGTGGTAACTGTTGTCACAATCGACACGAATCTAGCTTCGAATGGCCCAGCTTGTTATCAAAAATCTGTTGCCGCTTTTCGAAAATCCGGCAAAACTCCTCCTTTTTTTGACGCCTATATAAGCTGATCCTGAACTCCTTAGCACTTGAGAATCGTTAATGCCTAAGAGGCATACACCACCGCTGATTACCGGAGCAATTGCGTATACCATTAGTGGTAGTATCAATTAGGAATTACCTACGTGTTCCTCTCTCGTCCTGATTAATTCGTTCGATATGTGAACAGCGAAGATCGAGGCAAAAGAGGGCGAAGTAGAGGCACATACAGCTCCTGCAATATGGTTATCTAGCTTTGCTTCAACTAGTTCCTTCTGCTCCACCTTACAGACACTAGCATCTATGTTCACCGGATCTCGTCCAGTCCTACATAGTTAAGTGCGGGCCTTTTTGCAGCAGTTTTGACACGCATATGTGGTCATTAATGAAGACCTCAGCAAGATAAATGTACCCACCATGACCACGCTTCTTTCGACCGCCAGTCCCCTTCCCTAAGTAGTCCCATCCCTCATACCTTCTTTAAGCAGCCGCCATACATTCCCCGTATGAAAAGGTAGCTTTTATATTACGTGTCATGGTCTGAAATGAAAAAGGGTATTGTTCATTCTGAACAGTTAGCAGATGGGAAGACGACTGCAAAAGGCACGGATGGATAGCCAAGTTTCGGAACCCTCACTCTAGAAACTGCTACCCCTCTAGGGAAAGCTTGGTCTAGATAATAGGTACACAACCCTTAGCTAGCTGAACGTTATTGAACGGCTAAATTGCCGCGTTAAAGAGCTCGGGACGACCTAAAATGTGCTCGGGATGGTACTCTAATACCCGGATAGATCAAGAAGAGATATTCATCTGTTAATAAAAATGACTATCACCTACTTGAACAGCTTCCTATAGACGGTATGAATAGGTGGACGTAAGCTATTTCGAAAATTTTCGCTGAGCGCAATTCGGAGTCTGGGAGTTGCTAACGGAATGCTTTATCCACTTTACAACATGTTTCAGATCCCCCAAGTCCACCTGTAATTTATGGTTACCTGGAAGGTAAACCGATGAAAGCGGGAGAGCAGTACGCACTAACCTGTGTCACCAAAGGGGGCAATCCACCGCCGCAACATGTGTGGTTCCGAGGCAGCAATAGAGTGAGTTATTTTTCAAAAATCTAATTGTTAAGTATTCATTTATCACCCAGTAGTATCCCAATTTGACGAATAATCTAATGTGTTAGTTGCGCCATTAACGAATACGATGGAGCACCTCTAAGTCTTTATAAATATGTACATGTTAGACGTTTATGTATGTAACATGTCGATATTCGTTTTGACAAGCAGATTGAAAACAGCGTCAAGAATGACAATCTAACAGTAAAGTCCGAAGTCGTTTTTACTGCATCGGAAAAGGATAACGGCCGCCCTATACGCTGCGAAGCATCTCAAAAGAACAGCGCTCCACAGAAAAAGATTGTCACACCAAAAGTTTTATGTAAGTTATGTCTCTCTTCATGAAGTTATTTTAGGTTTTGTATTTATAAGGTTTGCTTTATTGATCATACTGTGTTCTGATAGAAAGGGATTAAACTACTCTCATTGTGTTTACGTTTGCTTGCAGTCGGCCCGTTGAACGTGACGGTACACCAGCTGGGCCAATTGATCGCAAACCACAATGCCACGTTTGAGTGTCGCACAGGCCCATCTAATCCTCGTCCTGAGATCACTTGGTGGAAAAATGACAAGCTCGTCGAAGCCGGCCAGCAGGAAACTGAAGAGAGCAGTATTCATGGTGGGGTGATCGTAGTAAGCCTTTTGTCATTAAGCCCCTTGCAGGTCGAGGACCATGGCGCCACTATTCGCTGCCAGGCGACAAATCGCGCCCTGCAACGGAGCGAGCATCATACCATCGACCTCATTGTTGATCGTGAGTTACAATATCCACTGCCAATTTAATAAGCGTAGTGTAACGAAAGATAATACGTAACACTTCTCGTTGCCCTCCGAAATTTGTTGTGCATAGTGCTTGTATTCACTGCTTTTATTTAATATTATACTAATGTTCACGAATACCGTTCTGTGACGTAATCTGCCGTGAATATTTCTTATGCATATGTTTCTGAACTGGGAAATGAGTAATTTAAAATTTGCTTTTTTTATTCAATAAACTAACGGATAGGAAGACTGTTGTAGAATAGCATATTCTGTTAACTCGACCCGTTTGTATACCGAGATCAAGTAGGTTCTTACAAATGTCTTATGAGTACATTTTGTTTCAGCAGTGGATTTCTGATTAAGTTTCTTGTTCGTTATTTAAACCTAAGGGCAACAATACAGGTGCTTTGAACGGTCGAAATACGGTCAGTTGAGGAGAGATAAATTATAAATCAATTCCTCATACAATGTACTGCTTATTTTAGCTTTTTCTTCTTCGGACATTCATTCCAAAGGGTGATTAGCAAGTCCATATGTGTACATATAAAATGATTGAACTAAATTAAACGTAAACTGACCAGTAATTATACACTTTTCTCCAACAGATTCTCCCGTTATAAGTCTTCGGGTTGACTCGTTGACGTTCTTCGAAGGCGACGCAGCTCTCGTCCAAAACCTTGTCATTAGTGCGTTTCCCAGAGTGACCCGGTTCGAGTGGTTGCATGAAGGCAGACGAATCCCACTGGCCAAGGACCCTGAAAAGTACAGAGGAGTTCCAAGGCACCGAATTACTTATCGTGAAGATGTACTTAACTTCACAGAAATTCATCGCAATGACTCAGGAGTTTATGTGTTCAAAGCTCAAAATGCTCTTGGTTGGGGAGAAACCAATTTCACAATCGACGTCCATTGTAAGTGATCGCAGTATTGGTTAAATCAGATGATCTCTGACAAGTGATGATCTAATATTTTTTAAAGCTGACCATCAGCCAATATTTAACGTCCACGGTAGCAGTTCTTGCATTACTTCGTAAGACGGACCCTAATATAAATGTAAATGTGCACCGGCGGGGATCGAACCCGTGCACCTACGTGTTTGCTCCAGTCGCAAGGCGCATACGAATGTACCAAGCCACCGAGCTCGACGACGTATAGACGTGTTATACACGATTGGAGCTGGTTTATACCATTCACTTTAGTAGTGAGTTCTCTTCTATTACCAAACGATAAGAAAACGCTTCCGTGGAAATTGAAGCGTTTCACGCAATTTTCCACCCTTGGAAATTGGTGGAAAATTGCGTGAAGATAGGTACCTAAAGAATAGCTGTTATTCCGTCGAAATCTTGCGCAAAATGCGTTTTAAGATCTGAGTACTAACAGAAGAAGTACACGTCACTAGTTCCCAATTCTGTGCTGCTGTGCAGCGCACTCATCTGCCGGCGATATGCACCATACCTTTATCTTAGCTAAAAGGTCGAACAGTGCAAGCCAATATGCACTGCCATCGTGCATTTGTGCGCATGGAATGGCGTCGTAATCGTAGTCCCGCTACCCTGGCGAAATCATCCTTTAAAGGGGCATTTTAACAATCTGCTGGGCCTGAGGGTTACTGAAAGATTTACTGAAGATTTACTGAAGAAGCATAGCTCACTGCCAACTCGAGGCGATCTAGTGCGTTTGTTGCTGCACTTAGTTAGGTTGGTGTGAGTAACAACCCATGTGGCCCTGCGAGTGAAAGGAAAAGTAGACAACCTTTTTGTGCATGTACTTTCAGCCTGTATAGGGACGTTTAGTGGTATTCTTAGGTGGTCTTCCGTTTTCCACGCAAGAAGGCACGCGAAAGGGTAGAGAAGGTATGACGAGATGCAAACAGAACGATGAAAGGCAGAACTGATACTTGGTTACATGGTTGTTTTCACAGATCCCGCATCGATTACTCATATCGACGACGTCGTCTATGCTGACGAAGGAAGCAATCCGAGTCTGCAGTGCCAGGTTGATGCTCATCCTGTCTACAACGGTAAGCATTGATCGCAGTGGACTTGAAAGAAGCAACATTTGTTAAAGGCACTCCTATATATTAAAAGCATATTTGTTTGTTCCATTTTTCGACGAATTCTAATTGCAGAATTAGTGAAGCGCGCAAAGAGCAAATGATGTTAGTGAGATTCAGACTAGCTTACCACAGTAATCGCCGACTTTTGTGTTGTTAGCCTGCTTAACGATAAGAGGTCAATTGTTTTTATTGCTCTGTATGTCTAGCCTATCCCACACGTTATTATTGTTATGGACTGAAGTGGACATAGATATCGGCGTTGGGCTAGCAATCACTCTACGTTAGCAGGTCACTCGACTACGGAATGACACCTTAGAGCTTCTCAGTGTATGCTGAAAGCTAAATCATTGTTACATTTAGTATATACTAAACCGGCACACGGGTCATTATGACGACCCATATGGTGCACAAAGGCCAGCGGTGGTTCAGCGGTATCTCGTAATGCTCTCAGCTAATTCAGACCATGTTCTTTTTCCGGCATGCTCTTCTGCAACCCCCTTCATACCATTCAACGATATAGACACAATTTACTGGGAGCGTGAGGGATTTGAAATGTCTCGAACGCGTACGACTTTCAAAGGCCGAGCGGACGAGAAGACTGCCACGTCATTTCTTACCGTGTTCAACGTTTCCAAGGCTGACATTGGCATGTTTACCTGTATTGCCAACAACAGGCTGGTAACCGCTTCTGCACGGAGAGGAGCTATGCTCGTTGTAAACTGTAAGTACTCTATATTGTAGCGATTAAAGTATGGCCCTAGAGTTTGTTGCTCTAGAGTGTCGTCTACGATTGGTAATAATGATGATTTGCTACTATAGGTGACTATATGTTAAACGTAGTTCCGTTCTATATTTAGATGTTCTATGACTGGCACTTTTGTTAACCTAGGATTCGACTTGCGACTGGATCGGAACATTGCTTTTAAATATGAAGGTAACTTATAAGAATAGGTTTTGACTAAGTTGAAGAAATGCGTCATACCACGAACATGTGATAGAAAGACTGCATTAACCTCATATTGTCACAATAAGCAATTTACTGATGCCGATTCATTACAGTCAAGCCTGAGATTGAACGTCATCCCGCGTTAGCCAAGGCAGCTGCCAATGAGACGGGCACTGCCCGTTTGCCATGCCGCGCAAGAGGTGCCCGCGAGGTAACCTTTTCGTGGCGTCGTAAAAATATTCAATTGCAGCACGGTGCAAAATACGAAATTGTACAGAGACGTCTGGAAGGCAGCTTCGTCCAGTGGGAGAGTGAACTGCACATAAACGACGTGCGAACGTCGGATTATGGGAACTACACCTGCGTTGCTCACAATGATCTTGGATCGGATCAAGCTCAAGTGCTTCTGACCACCGTCGGTAAGTATTTTGTCTCAATTTTTCTACCATAGTTACTTGTCATAATGACCTAATTTTTCATTTGCGCGTACATAGTGTTAACTAACGGTTGCTTGTCTTATTTTATGAGTAGTTGAATTTTTAGTTGACCGAGAAGCACGGTACGCTTAAAAGCTACGCCAGTTAATGTTGAAATTTATTAAATAGCATAATCCATTTACATACGAGTATGCCCGCCGTTTAAATGGATGCCGCCAATTTATAGTAAAACATACGAATATTGCTGTTATGTAGTGTACTGTGAGAAAAGTCATTTTGTTGTGAAGAGTTGTATTGCGGAAATGCACACTGGACAGACTACCCAGGAAGCATAATGTCGTCGATGTTTATACTTTTGCCCTGACCACCAAATCATCAGGCATTCAGGTTGGAGGCATTCTGTTTTATGCCATAAAATATACATTTTCACAGCAGTTGGTTGCTTTGTTGGTCAGTGGACGTCATTGTTCGAGGCTACTCTAGCGTCACTAGTATAGCTCGACCAACATCGACATCATGTTGTCCGATGTGTATCCGAGCAAGTGCAGCTCCCGCGTGTGTGAGGTGTAAGCATATGAGTCGCGGAATTGGGACGTCGCAATTAGGATCTCATCATCCTGTTCGTCTCATCATCCCGCAGGCCGCAGCGCCACTGGACTCTGCCAGTCGTATCCGATCTCGGTCTAATACCGGAGGCCAGCTGAGAGCACAGGAAAATGCTCGGGGTCGGACTAAGCTGCTTCGGTGCATACGCTGAGACAGGAAGAACGCAAGGGAACGGTTGGGGGGGGGGGGTGTTGCAGAATCAGCTAACGGAAATGGTTTGCTCTCTTATACTACTACTACAACTACAACTACAACTACAACTACTACTACCAGTGGTACAGGGGCTATGGGGTTTTGCAGCGTACTTCGATACGGGGGTATTCGCGAAAGCGGCAAGGGTGCGTTAACACAACCAGGCCAAGTCCGGCCGTGTCTAGCAGCTTGTAGCGGAAACCTCCTAAAACCAATTAGCCAGCAGACTCGTGACGATACTAACGACAACTGCGACTACATTGGGCGATTGGGGTAATGCTGCCTTGTCAGTGGGAGGAGGTGGACGAGGCACTCGCTGGAAGGATTGCGGGTAGACCTTGCAAGAGTGATTGAGAGGATTATGTTGGCGGTGTTTGTGACGGATTTTATGGTAGGGTATTGGGAGCGACGGCTGCCCTAAAAGATGCGAAAGGCCACCATCACACTTTTATCGTCAACGTCAGGTCGAACTTCCCACTTCCGAAGCCTGTCGCGCACATCTGATTATATGAACAGCATCACCATTGTCATCATCATCATCATCATCATGACCGACGTCGTCATCATCATCGGATTTTGTTTGTAGCCGAAGTTTGGTGTCGTGCAAAAGCCCGATTGTTTACCGTCATCAGCATCATCATTCCCGTTTACGCTTTTTCTGCGCTCTGGGACGCTTAGTACTCTCCCCTGTGCTATGTTCGCATGTCAAAGCGTGTATAGCACCATCACCTCTGTGTAGCCGTTGGTCAATACAGATTAGCTGAATGCAGCAACACTAGCCGCAACGGAAAGGTTTGGGCCACTGGCTGGCACTGCCACCGAGTGGGCTAGGTTGTGTAGTGGTCGAGAGGTAAGCCCCAATACAAACATGACATCGACAGAATCCAAATCCTTGGCGAGACTCGGCCGGTATCAGAGTGTTTTCTGATTAAGCAGGGAATCTATGGAAGAGGCTGTGGTGAGCTATTCCGTGAGAGCTAGCAGGTCCGTAAGGGCGCAGCATGTTTTCCCGTAACACGGGTTCCCTCGTCTGCCTTTCCATGACCACTCTGAATCGGAACAACTCGTACATTCTGTGTATGTTACAAGCTCGACATAACTCGTTAACGGCAAATTACGGCCTCCTCGTTTCTCTTTCAAGATCACGTAAATTTGAAAGCGCATATGTAATCGGATAGGTCCAACGCAACTAACTGTGAATCTGTTTCTCAAAAAAGAATGTACAATGAAGCATATTGCATAAAAAAGCACTTTTGTTTTGTGCACAATTTACTCCAAAACAGGAGCAATCCACAATCTGCTGGCGTTCTGAATGAAATTCATTGCACGTGATCGTCAGTGCTGAGTTACGAATGTACATATATAACATATATAATAGTTTCAAAATTAAATGAAAATGATGCATAATTCGCCACCGCGTCCTGGTCTGGCCATAGACCTGCACAACGCCGATTTGGCAGGTCTTCGTCCAAGTCTGTTGTTTTCTTAGGCGCGTGGCAGAAATTGTGGTGTTACTTCTGGTGGCGTGAAAAGCGAAAGATTAAGCAAGGTCAACCACAACCAGAACAGCGTTGTGGCTGGACCTCTCTCTCTATTTTTACTCTGCTCCATGGTTCTCTTATCCAACAGCCACAACAGGAACCCTCCTCTTCTATGCCTGCAAATGTCTATCTGACCGCTGAGAGCGTATGTCATCGCGTTACCTGGTTATAAAGCCAAGTGGAGTGAGGCGGAAATCAGTATACGTACGTATATATACATAGAGAGAGAGACAGAGAGAGAGAGAGCTCCGCTTCGTCTCCATGTATAGCAACAATGCGTATTAAAGTACTTGTTTCTTGCCGAGTAGTAATATTAGTAGGGGTGTAACAATGGCGGTTATAGCGAGGCTATAGGGAAAGATCACGTAGTTGTGGTCGCTGCCGTTGGGTATGCTTGGGTCATCGCCTTGCTATACGAGCTCGGATCACTTTACACCCAACGGTGGCTGGAGGACTACTGCACGTATTACGGCTGCGGTGTGAATGTGTGCGGGTATCTGGACCGCAGACGTGAGGCACCCATTACGCTGGTAAGCGACAACCACAGCCACAAGTACAATGGGTGTATGCGTGACCGCAAGGGCAAGCAGTACAGCGTAGACGGATGGCTGGACCTACCCCGCCTGATGACAGCATCCAGGTATGACAGTAACCAGAAGAGAAACGAGCGTAAATAAGGACTCATGTATAGAGGTGCTAGTGTGCTATGCTGTGTTCAGCTATAGCTAGCTACAAGGATTACCGGTACATCGCTCGATCGCAAGCTGAGCCGACGGGATCTTACTCGCAGGAGAGGCTGTAGGTGCCTGCCGTTCACGGCGTTTCGTGCGGACGCCACGAGCAGTGAACAGGCAATCCCCCTGTCCCCAGACTTACTCTTCTCCCTAACCCCTTTGATTTCTCGCCACATTTCTGCTCCAGTCAACTGAACTGCCTATGCACATGAGATGTACGGAGCACACACACACACGCACACATATAGCATACCACTACCTAGGGCCGTCGCGGTACCTGCAGACATGATTGATCTGTGCATGAATACATTACATACAGCAAGCCGCAGAATGCAGGGTACAGAATACAGGGACGCAGGCCACCAACCTCTACCGACGCACAGCCTGTGTTGTCTGAAGCACGACGGCGGAACATCACCGCCAGCGATGGCTGCGCATTATTCAAGAGTTTAGTCAGCCCCTCGATGGCACTCATTCATCCGTTTGCGACTTTGTGGAGGTATGCAAAGAGCCAATGAACAACTGTGGACACCAAGAGGATAGATTAACGAAATCGACTTGGGTGAAATCGGTATTGGTCGTTGCCCGTAGATGATATGGGAAACGTATTGACACCGAACGATCTCTAAAGGGAAGACGGGGAAAAGGGAAAGAGCATGACAAATGGCAGAAAAGGCGTAGTGGAGATTTACGGCATGTGGGTGACACTCATCACTCAAAGCCAAAGAGTTGCCGACGTTGGCTTATTACGGGCTCAGCCCGCATACTCAGGGAAGACCTAACCGAATCAAGTGGCTTTAGGTGGCGGACACTTCTATAAACTGCTATCGCATACTTTTTCAATCGTTTCCAGATCAGCGGTGTTACATGTAAAGGACCGCTTCGACTTGAGCGACTTGGGACAGCACTTTGTAGATGCCACTAAATTGCGTGTGTAATTTCAATCTTGCATACCACCACCTGCTATGTTTGAAAGGTCTATCTTTGAAAGAGTACAGCGCGTCTGGTTGGTGCCTGTATTTTATATAAGTCAATAGGTTGAGGTGCGGCTCCTCGGCCAGCCGTTACACTCGACTGCACGTATCTAAAATATTATAGCAGTCTTCATAACAGAACGACAGACGCCAGATGATGCCCCCTAGCATCTCGCAAGGTTTTACGACGTATCAAACAACTTACCTCCGATTCAATAAGCCGCCAACCCTATTCAATACAGTCTTAGGCAAAATAATGGCGTAATTATTTGCCGAACACAAAAAAGTAGTAATGCATCTGGCCGATTCGCAAACGTAAGCATAAGTACACATTGTAATAGAGAGCTACAAATTGAATCTAATAAAGTCCACGTAATGAATGTTCTTATATTCGTAGAGACAACTACTCAATATATGCAATTGTAGATGACACCTGTAATGGGCTTCTATTTTTTATGATGATAATTCATACATATTGATTCCCCTTTCCTATGTGTTTATCAACACCTTTTAAGTGCACAATTTTTGTGTTTTTTGGCAATCAGTGTGTACCAGCAGTTATCCTAAACCACAATTACAAAATGTGTCCTCCACAAAAACACTATTAAAGTCATTAGTTTTCGGGCGATGACCCTGTATCAGGATCACCGACTAGACATAGCACCAAGACGTTTCGAAAAACACAGCACTTTCACTTCTCCAAATATTTTCAGTAATAGCAATAATCATACAGCTTTCGATGGATTTCTTTAAGTTAATATGGCCTATATAAACACAAAATCCATAGGCTCCAATCACCTCAGCCCAGGATATTCGACACAATGCAACAGTTTATCGACACGCCCTTCGGGGAACTCCATTCTCTTGTTTTTTACTTTACATCTAGATATATATACAAGAAATAAATTTAAGAAGAAATCATGTACGTCCTTCCTCATGTGCTTATAACTTTTTGGTCATACTCAAACTCGCAACTAAAGCACTTTTTTACGCAGTTTATATGCTAAGCTCTACCGAATGAGGTATACCCATGGTTGACTGTCCGCTGCTTGCCTCTGTCCATGCATCCGATTGGCACAAATCCCTTCTCCTTTCTATATTGGCCCTTCCTTAACGAAGACTATCGGCTTACCGGCAAGTGCGAGCCTCTATAGAAACATCGAAACCGCCTGACCAGCGTGGTATTGTGAGGCTGCTCTACAAACGTTGCTACTTGGCTAGGCTTAATGGAGCCTATAGTTCCTTGAATGAGCCTATGTGGCTGCGCTGTCATTAGCCTCAAACGTTGGGCCACGTCGCATTCGAGTTTGCCATATTTAAGCTTGATGTTGCTGTTCCATATAGCAAACGCATCCTTCTCGACATGTTCCTCCTCATAACATGCCGAGCCGAAGGGTACCATTCCCTTCCGGTCATACCACTTGGATTAACTAGCAATAATACTCTCTGGTAGCCAACGAAAGCCGGCGAAACAAGAAAGAAGACAAGATATGGCTCCTGCCACATCCATACGGTGGGAAGTACAATTCATTTTGATTAACCGATCGGTCAGTCGCTCGGTCCGAGTATCCAGCCTGGGTTAACTCGGCTTGATCGGTCCACTGGGTCATCTGCCCTATCTGGCTTGACCGTAAGCTACCCTTTCCTCAAATCCGCAGCCGACTCAATACACAAGGGCCAAGCAGGATTATATATATATTATACGGTTATGATTGTGATATAACATCTTCATAGCATTTTCATAGCATGGTGTCGACTGTAGAATGATTCGTGCCCTTTGGACTAAGTTCATCCTCGTTGAGATATCCGGCCTTGCATACGACACTACAAATTTACCTTGGGAGATCTTTCCCACGACTGTGATGTGTGAGTATGATGTCTTTTCCTTAGACGTTTTTGATTTCGCTGCTCAAGTCGTGATTTACATTGTGATCATCTTGTCAGATTCAGGGGATCCCAGCTCATTGTCTGGTTGGACATTGGCGACGCAGCTACGCCAACAATAGCTATTATGCTTGGCGGAGGTTGGCTCTCTACTGTTACTCCCGGTGCAAAGTAGGATGCCTTTTGTGGAGGGGCGCTGAATTCTCCTATATTACACGATTTTGTAGACTGGCAAAATCTTCGCAGAAACGGGGCTGCCACGGCCGCATGAGTATCCACAGGGCGCTGTCTTGGGTCTATGCGGTGCGTCGCAGTTGGTCGTCGGTGAGTGCCCGCGTCGGGAAAAGTATATAAAGCCTGCCGATTCGAGGGTCCATAAATCTCGCTTTATCTGTACCGCCCCTTCACCCCTTAGAGCTCAAAGCGCCATCACGCTACCGCGATCATACTCTACTCACTTTGCGGCGTCGAAAACCTCGAAGCCCAATCTTTCGAAGGTGTCTCGTAGATACATTTTCTCGCGTGCTTGCTTATTCCCGTTCAATGGCGGAATTAACACATTCCTAGACAACCCTTCCGACTCATAAGGAGAAGGGTCACTCTACAAACATGCATGTTTCAAGAAAGGAGTGAATACAGTACACCATTTCACTAAATTTTGCGTATTGTTTTTCTCTTCGTTAACCTTCAGATAAATTGCATTGTTATTTTTTTCTCATCATGAGTTCAAGTGGAACAAACAATAGTGCAAACAGATACATAAGTATGTATATACTTAGATATTATTGGCTGGGATAAACAGTGCACACCGGCTCTCTTAACAAGTCTGTCCACATGAGCTAACTTGTTATTTGCTGTAATTGATAATATTTTCTAAACCAATGGCAGACTATTCACGTGGTTGGTTAGTCGGTCTTTTGACGTTAGTTGGTCTATGTGGCCGTGTCGAGCTAAGTGTCTCTCTTTCATTGTCGTCTCTGCGACTCGTGAATTAGGTTATAGGCAGGCGGACAGGCACGCAGTAGTGAAGTAGGTAGGTGTTCGCTAGCAACATTAGTTGCAAGAGACCCACATAAAAATCGCGTAAGCGAGTGCGAACGACCGAGACACAGGTGAGTTCACCAAAATCAACGCCGTTCCCCGGATGGCGCCTATGAAACTTCAACGGCATTTGTTGCTAGTGCTCCTTTCGCCAAGACATTTACGGCAACGTTGGTTTGTCGCAGCTACTGCTTCGCCCTCTACTACATACAGTGCCATATTCGTCTATGGTACGCCGTATCGTCGGATGAGCGTCTGTTTGTGGCACACGATCAAGGACGCATAGCACCCTGAATATCCATACACATGCACACACGGATGCGTACGCACCCTTATTGTCTGTATGGAGCAGCACCGGCAGCAGCCGACAGAGAGAAATAGAAGAAAAGGCTTAATTCACCGATATCGTCATCGAACCACCGCGACCAGAATTCCCTCACGATATCGTATACAGCATTTTGTGTTTCGGCCCCCACGCATAATTCCATCGGATGAGCGTGCGTGACCGAAGCCACTGCGCTGCATAGCCCTGTGCCACGGTCCACAACGTCGCCCGTTTCACGTCAACTTGCGCAAAATGACTGGATTTCATGACATTTCGCTTCGTCTCAAGAAGAGAAGAATAGAGATGCTTACTCTTATTGTTACTGCTTTTCTGCTTTTTTTTTACTACTACTATTACTACTACTACTACTACCACTATTTCTGCTGCTGTTGCTGATATTTACTATTGAAATAATGATTAAGCATGAAAGGATTCCGATTGTAATTCTGTGCTCTCATCTTTTACTTTCTATCTCTGCAAGCCTCTCACACACCTGAGTCCAATCTTATTGTCCCTTTTAGTATACTCTCAGGAACGGAGCCGAATAGAAAGTATTTGTACAACTAGCAAATACTCATAGCTGTGGAACGAGCTGAGGGTACTATGTCCAAATGTGTAGTAACAGTATGCCTCCCTCGACAACATGAAAAGTAGTTAGGACAGCAAAAAAATTAGATGATGTCAAGAGGAAGTATATGATAGCAGTAGCGGTGATGCAACTAATATATTTATGAAGTAGCTATATGTACTTGTGTCCGACTACAACTACGATCTCCGTCGCCAGCGCCGCGGCTGAACTATGTGAACGAAATTTTTAATTTTCAAGCGTGACGTACAATAAATTGGGGTGAGCAAAAGTTAAAGAGAACCAAAATAGCAAGGAATATTATAGCAGAATTACCTTCTCGCAGTACCAACTCCACCGTCTCTTCCGTTTCGCGCCATGCTAATGAAGTGGCCTAGTGAGGATGTCTGAGGTGGCCAGATCAACTGATACATAGTCCTCATGCTTAAAAGTGAATAATAACCGGTATTTTATAATTTGATGCAATGATGACGTATCTGCATGTATCTAGTTTAATATACAAACATTCGAACGCGTGAAGCTATTGTACGTATCGGGTGAATTGAGACGTTGCACTAGAGCTACAATTATCGTAAAAGTAGAGTAACCGCATCCACTATAATATTTGTGTACGTTTTCTGTGCTGCACAGGTTCACCTGAAACCCCAGGGTTTGTGTCGCTCAGTAATACTACGTACAACTCTATGACGATTAGCTGGCAACCAGGATTTAGCGGCGGACTTGTTCAGAGCTTCAAGCTGCGCTATCGGCCACGCGGCAAAGTACAAGAAGGTTTTGCTTATCGAGAGGTACCAACACCAAAGGAATTCAATATTACAGTATCTGGGCTCGAGATAGACACCGAGTATGGATTTAGCTTACTTGCATACAATGCCATAGGCGAAAGTAATTACAGCGAGCCTGTCTACGAAAGGACGCTTGGTAAGTCATACACATATACACGCTGATTTTCCAATAGTGGCAAGACCTGAAGCGTAATTTAGGACGCTGATGTTTTGTTATGCCGTTTTCGGTAACGCAGTTTCCGGAAATCGCGTTTGTGTGGTCCTATCTACATTCGTTTGAATCTAAATGATATCAACAGTTTAAGCAAACACAGTACATTTCGTGTGTGTTCGACATGAGTGTAAGGCCCGTGGTCTCTCGCATAACCTACACATTTCTTCATCACTTGCTTCCTTGCAAGTGCTGCCATTTTTATTAATTGGGTGTACCAATGACGGAATAGACACATATTATTGTCCCAATGTTGTGATGGATTTTCACGGAGGTTAATATTATCTAATATAATTTTCATTTTCACCAACGTAAAGGCTTCGCGGAATTCAGTAATAATATTTAGAGAAGCAATTGCCCAACGTCACTTTTCACTACCCTCGCTGCTTCATTAATTTTGGAGTCACTTCACATATAAGAAGGACTATGCGAAGTATCACTGCTAATATCTCAAGTGCGTGTATCACTTGGGTAGAGTCTCGTTCGCATCGCAACGCTTGGACAAGAGTCAAACTAAATCTGTAATGGTACTACATGGGCAGGATGTGTAGTTAGACGCCTGCATCAACGTTCGTAGGGCAGGACTTAGTTCGCTTCAGCATATTAAACCGCTGTGTCTTCGAGAGGCTGCTTATTCACCCAACTTGATTTTGCCATCGGCTTTCAGTGGTTAGCGTACCGTTCCAACCCGCACGATAGCCGTTACAGCTATGGAACAGGGGGCTACAGGCGTGCCACACAAGCCAAGTGTCCTATTGATCAAACCTTGCCAGATTGGTTGGTGATTCCACGATCGAGCGACAGCGTGGACGTTTGCGCGAAAATGTCATAAGGCCAAATGAGACCAGACTTCTTTTTGACTCAAGGGAGCAGACTTGAATAGTATCAACGACAAGATTGCCAGAATCGAGAACAATGTAGTCAACGAGCTGAGAGATGAGGGTCTCACGAGCGTCCCTTCTGACGTATAGATATTTTTAGTCATCGTCAAGGTCCAATTTAATCTGCTACGATAAAATTGGGGACACGGACCCAGGCTACATTTTGGTTGACAACGTGGCTTGTCAGCCCTTTAAGCTCCTTAGCTCTGGAGTGAACGAATCCATCTAGAGTAGCGTTAGTGCTGAAAAACAGCAGTCAGCATGAATCGATTTCAACTGATCTCTTAAATCACTGTCTATGATATCGGGTGCAGTTCATTGTTGGTACTATCAAATCGTCTAAAATTATTTTATCCGGGCTTGGCTTTTCAACTCACCTATGCAAAAAAGCATTGCCAAAATTGATACATTTAAAGACCTGTTAAACTCTTGGAAGTTAAACTATTGTCATTTTGGATTCGAAGCTTGTTGGACTTTCGCCCATCTTACACAGATGCTGATTTGCGTAAATCTTTCCAATTTACCATTTCAAAAACTTGTATTTTTTCCTATTTTCCATCAAGTACTTAATTAGTTAATTAAACCATACGCAAATAAAAAAGACCATCAGCTTGTATGGGTTATTCAGTTTTACTTTTTCCACAACAACTCTGCTTGATTGTGTGTAAATAGAAAACAGCAGATTCAACTCAAGGGATTCTCGGTTTTTTTGAATGCATATGGCTGTCAGTACTCCATAGGCCTACTGAATATGACATTAATCTTGCAGATGAGATTCTACCGCCTAGTGGCCAGTCACTGCCCTCAGCAATCTCTAAGGTAGACATACCCAAGATGATCATCACGTCGGTTTCGGTGGTGGGAACCTCCCTATTGTTCCTTAACATTCTTCTCGTCGTTTGTTTCGTCCGTAAGAAGAAGAGCAAGCGACAAAAGGACGAAGGTACCTATCACTCGTATTCAGGTATGCAATCCCACCCCAGTACTTTCTTGATCTTCACACCATTGCACAGAGGCCGCTCTCCAGCCTATATTGACCTACGCATGCATTTCATTGATGACGTCGTTGACGCTGACAGATACCGATCAGCCGCAGCGACATTCACTGTTTCTTTAGGAGAATGGCCTCTTCGTTTTGTACGTATGAGTATATGCTTGTATACCATCATTCATTTTATAGTACTCCTCTGGCTAATCAGTCGCCGTGAGAATGAAGCCATTAGTGCTTAGCTCGGAGTTGTTTTGGCTTGGGTATGTGGCATGCGGCTCCGGTTGGTCTGGACAGCGTCTCATGCGTCCTTGGCCATTCTGGTCGGGTCTCTGTGTCCGTCGGTTCTGGTATTACAGAGGAAAGCGAGCATTCGGCTACAAAGCCTGCGGCAATTGAGATGTATGCTCCGCCACCAAGCTACACAAACGCCACTGTGGCTGAGACAGTAAGTTCAACGTCGGACAAGAGCGATACGGCTCACTTCAGTTGCTCTGACGATTCCGCATCAAAGCCGTCGTTCATCCTCGAGGGAACCTTGTTGCCAGCAAACACTGTGGAAACCAATCTCCACTATCAGCCCGCGGCGCACTCAGGGCTACCCACATTCTACAACGACGACTCTTGTAAGTCATCATCAGCGAATTTGCAAGAGGTGGCATCACCCAAATGTCATAACACGATGACATTTTGTCACGCAGCTTATACCCTCAAAGAAAGCAAGCAAGCAAACAGCCAACAATACATTATGTACCCATTGTACCACACTGTAGGCTAGATTCTTGATCTCGCCATTTTGGTCTCTTTGCAAGCATCAATTCCGTAGAATGATACTCTATACAAGTCGTTTTCGCCATCGCAGAATCGCACCCTTAGACTTTTGTTGCCAATCTCATAACTTGTATTTGTGTGTAGCCTCGCTCCTGACTTCCCTATTTCAAATGCGAGATTAAGAAAGATTGAGACTTAGCATCTTGGCCCCAAGCAATATAGGTAAACCGCCGTCTTGGGTTGTAATTCATCAGCACCCCACCGATTCTACACGTATTCTATTGCACCATTGCATGATCACAAAAGCACTGCCGCAATTTTTACTATATGTAGCATATCATTGATATGGCTTCCACTCTAACGAGAACGGGCTCGTCTGAATCTGACAGTATGAGCACTAACAGCCAAGACGCCTATAGCGGATAACTAGCGGATTGCGAATGGCGAATTGTCGGCTTGGTGTTGGTCTAACCTGACATATTGGAAGGGGGGCTGTCCTATAATCTTATTGGGATATATTGGGTCCTATACTCCTGCCCTCGTCCCGAGATTCCATTGTTTGGTATCGCCTATGGCGATCCTCTCGGTGTTAGATAGACCTTCGTATGGCGACCTGATGTCGGCGACTTTGCACCCCGACTCAGTCACTAAATGCTTCTCTTGATATGCTGCTCTGTGTATCTCGCTTTCAATCGCTCTCTATGTCCGTTCCCCTTTGCAGCGCTCGTGACAGGCGGTGCCAAACCTCAGGTGGCGGCGGGCGGGAGCGATCGCCATGCGACGCTTCCCGCGCGCCACCATCACCACCGGGTGCACTACGCACCGGAAGTGGAGCGTCGCCTCTCAGAGGCTGAGTATCCGTACTTCCGGCCAGGATCTGGGCCGCCCACGCCACCGGGCCGCACGTCAGCATCGGCCAATGGAGTTGGCCCGGTCTCCACCAATGTCGGTCCGGTGGCGCCAGTGGGTGCGGTCGGGGTCTCTTTACGTGGTGACATGTACAATGTGGGCTACATCAGCTACCCGCACGCCGAGCTGACGTCATTTAACAGCAATCCACTGGCGACCGCGACTCAACGGATCAGCGAACACGACGGACACCTAGTGTAATAGATAGAGATAAAGAAATAAAAAAGACAACTCAAACAGCATAAGACTTAAACAAAATATATAAAGAAAAACAGTACATGACAAAGACCGAAACAGTCCAGCGGCTGAATGAGTCCGGCTCATTCTAACCAATAATATTATTACCCTTATGTCCTCCTCCTAGCGGATTCTATCGCGTAGTTGAGAAGACGAAGAAAGGCGCTCAGATTTTGGCTAGATCCATATAGCCATAAATTGGTGATAATGACGCAGAGTCTGGTGACTATAGCTGCTAAGGCACAAAAGTGACAAGGAAGCCCGTATTTAATTGTTCGAGACTACTATTTATATTACTTTGATGTCAGATATCAATCAGTGGCTGTCAGCGGGGGGTTACCGTTGACACGCCTGATTTGCCAACATGGGCAGCCAGATACTTAGTCGGTGCACAATGTCTAATGAGGCAAAGCTGTAGGCGTCAGCTATGTGGGCACACCTAAGTATGTAGGATGCAAAACAAATTTTGCTTTGTCAAATTCATTCATAAAAAGAAGGGTGTGGTATGTTATG
This sequence comes from Tropilaelaps mercedesae, assembly GCA_002081605.1. NCBI lineage: Eukaryota > Metazoa > Arthropoda > Arachnida > Mesostigmata > Laelapidae > Tropilaelaps > Tropilaelaps mercedesae. The sequence goes on along the minus strand of MNPL01006292.1, from coordinate 11,931 downwards.
GAGTCATAGAAGTCCATCCATTATTTTTCGTGTCTCGTCTAGCAAATCAAGCAATGAAAAGATCCGTGTTGTCACATACGATGCATTGGTCTTACGTGAGTCATCGTTCCTTAAAGTTGCTATCGTACAAGAGCCCGTCAGATGTACGGTCGCCACTATATTCGGCACAACTAGCTCTTAATAATCTGTCTAAGTGCCTAACATGGTACTGCAAATGTGGCACAGAATCAGTTGCTCGTCCCTTCCTGTTATTTAAGAGAACTTGAATCTAACTGGTGGATGACAAGGTCTGCGAATGGTTTTTTTATTCTTTAGCAATTTCCTTACAAAGATCGTATCTCTTTCTTTGCTCCTGGCAAGCCTATTGTCTTGTCGTCCTTTTCACCAGCGTAGAATGGCTTGAGACTATAAGAGTTTCTTGCCACTAGTGTCACATCGGCTATTCGTTTGGCACCATTCTGGCTGGAAGGTGACGACAC
>MNPL01006292.1:0-10912 GCA_002081605.1 Tropilaelaps mercedesae | reverse complement strand
TATATATATATATATATATATATATATGAGAAGCCTGGAGCTCTGAACATGAAGGAAGGTCAAATCTTTGGTAATCAAGGATATTCGTTGCTTTGGAATGTTTACTGTAATGAATATCGAAAATGAGTATCGAAAAACGTGAAATCAGGGTTTAGCTTTTTTTAAAGCGTATATCATTTTCTCCAACAAAACAGGATAGACATTATTACTACAACTACGTTTGTATTTGGTTTTTTTCATGACGATGGAAGAAACGGGTTCCTTAAGCCAAAAATATATGTTATTTATCACTGCTTTCATGCGAATGACTGGGTGATTGACTAATTGATTCATTTACCGGATAACTGGCTGTATTTGCTAGCTGTGTGTGTGTATGTATCTGTCTGGATGTGTGCTTGTGGACAAGTGAGTATATTGAGTAAAAATATATGTAGATGCGTGCCTGTCTGTTTGAGACTACTTGCGAGTCTGTACTTGCAAAGTGTGCACTAAAGAATAGAAGTATGGCTACAGAACTAAGTGTCAGATGACCAGGAGAAGAACATCGATGGTGATGCGGGAGCCATTTATAAATGCAATAAAAGATATAAAAGAAAACGACAGACATGCAAAAGTGAGGTGCGGTGGTTAACAGTGTCGAGGGTTCGGACCCAACTGAAGTAAACGAAAAAAACATGTTAAAACGCATGTGCTTTTTAGAAGTAAAGAATGTCGATATTAAAAGCAGCATGCGCGCTACCCTATTTTGTACTTGTTTTTTACGTAGTTCATAGAACCCAGTGCTTACTACGGAGGTGGACTCACCAAGGCCATTTCATGAATAGTACGACGACGCTGCTGTACAATACTCTACGCAAAGAAAAATAAGTTTCATCATACATTGCTTTTCAGATTATGCGCTCAAACGTATGATACTTATAGTCTGGGGGCATGCTCATCAAAAGAATGTTGATTAGGAATACAGAGACCGTACCATATCTTCTGCGGAAAAGATGTTGGGCAGCTGAAGGTTAAAAAAAGATTTAAATCTTTCGAACTCTCGACGAACGTTCCGTCATTGAATTCCGATCCATATGTTGTACACCCAAACACATAAATTAGACATACACATTTACACACACAGACACAACGGTACGTATACATTACGATAGTCAGATTTCATAAGCATGTCAAACAAGTACGGGTAAGATACGGCATAAACAGCACATAGTGGTTACCAACATTATGGCTCAAAAGAGGCTAACGATTGACGAAGAAGGCAATGCGAGGATGGTGATGAAACTTCGCGAAACTGGATGCCCAAAACGTTACGCTGCCAAAGACAGGCTCCGCCTGAATTCACAGCAGTCTATGTCGCTCACGACGACGATAACAAATATGCATTTAAACACCATACGGTTCGCAATGATAGTAATAATGTAATTCACGCCTGACAAAAATGACGACTGATAACTAATTTTACTACCAAATTTTCTGTATATATAATGCGTAATCGATATGATAATGTAAATATGAGACCTAACCAGCCACCTGTACTAAATAAAAAATAGAATTGGGAGACCATACTTGTATAAATCTGCTTATAGAAACGATGAGGAAGATATTTGAAGAAGCATAGAAACTGCGGTAGCTGGCGTGTAAGTTTTGGAGTTCGGATTCTTGTCAAGGTTTTAACTATGGCTCTTCTGCATCACTGCAGAAAGCGGGCCAACTGCGGAGTGCAATCATGCCTCCACTAGTCCTTAGTCCCACAGTTACGACGATACAACGGTAATGGCAATCAAAGCCTCAAACGACCAGAACTGGCACACAACAACAACAACAACAACAACAACAATATTAAGAGGAACAAAGTAAACAACGACGACAACAGAAATAGTGAAGCCACAAAAATAATAGTAAATAACAACAACGACGACGATAACAACGTCGGCTATTACGGCGGCAATAACAACAATAATAAAAATAGTAATACTAATTACTACTGATACTACTACTACTGCTACTATTACTACTGCTACCACTAATACAACAAACACAACGAATAGGCATAATCGCAATCAAAACATCGCAATATATGTAGTTAGCTTCGGTGACATTGAAGACGCGAATAAACATTTCTTCCAAAACGACTGAAGTTTCGCCACACAATCATCCGGTATTACTATGAAACTCAACAGCAAACAATTTACTAGTTGAACAACTAGTCGTAGTAAAACAACAACGTCAAGTACGTAATGGTAGCGATTCTACACCCGCTTTGAAGCTTGTCCTACAGCAAAGTGGTACATAACAGATTCTATTGCGTTTATACTTGGTTATTGGAGTAGCCAAAGTAGGAGACTGCAATAACAAGTCAATAGTAGATTTATAGACAACACGTAGACACAAAAATTATGATAAAGAATCATAATGGTCATGATAGTAATATATAATAATTACATATATTTGTAATTATTTTAATAATTTCACTAATATTCTCTCTCCAATATAAGGCAATATAAGTAATATAAGGCAACCGAGTATTGGATAAAATAAACGTATAATTTTCAGAACAGCAGTACCAAAACAAACAGACATGGCAATACCACATCCACAACAATCACCGTTAGCAACAGCAACAATAATAAAGACACCAAATTGCCGCGCTATTTAATAGTAATTGTAAATCTGTGTAAATACTGTGTAGCATCTCACTATATTTTGTAAATACATGAAAAGAGTATATCGCAGAGACGACTTACGGATACGATGATTATACATATATAAATAAAGGATACAAACAAATATGATTTTACGTAGCTGCCTATGATGACGACGAAAAAGGCGATAATAGTAAAAACGATAAAGGTAACAAGGATGATGACGATGATGTATTAAGATGATAAAAACGGCTGACTATATTGTGACTTTTGGGTGTACTAGACGGGGACAGGGTTTATAAGCAGGGGTCTGATTGCCTGCCTTGACAATTGATGTCAATGCAAAGCTCTACGAGTAGAGACTTGAGCGGAGTACTGAAGGTGGTAACAATGACTATAATAGTCATAGAAAACCCTTAGAAGGACTTGCCTCGTATTTAGTAACCGGGTAAATCGTGTTGACGTCGTAGAAATTGCGACACAGAGATCGAAAAAGAAACACACAAACACTCTAAGGCACACACATTTATAGAATCATAGAAAACTGTAAAAGATAAAAACGCCATACGACGTTACATCTCATTTTCGACAATGGAAACATTTCATAACATGTCACAAAGATCAGGATCAATGGCCGCGGCATTATAGTAAAGAACTGAAAGCGACATCAAGCATCGGAAAACCACAAACGTTAACGAGGGCTCATCGCTATCACGCGAAACCTCATTTATTTTATCGGAACACGTATCACAACATGAAGGCTGCATTTCTGTTGAGTTGGCATCACTAGAAGGAACAATAGAACGTATAGAAAGCAGGAAAAAACTAACTAATAAATAGACCTCAATAGCATAATGTTTGTGAAGGCAGATATGCATGTAAGATCGTCTGTATTTGAAAGAATTATTATTGAGAAGCAAACCGAAATTAAAGAAAATCTAATCAAACATGTATACTATACTGAATGACCGGTTATTTTTCTGATAGCATGGAATGTGTAATAGTAGCGCCTTCAGAAGATTCCCTGTGGATAGTAAAAGCCTAACGAAGGTTGCAAAACGATTGAAATCACAGACTGACGCTGTGGAACGACGACGGTGATAATAACAATAATAGCTATGATAATGTTGATGATGAGGACGACAATGAACGGTTAGCGCAACGGACACAATACAGATCACGAAAACACATTGACTTAAATATATACAAATTACCGCGGGTAAAACGTTTTGTAATATGTTGAATAAATTGAACGCTTTAAAATGAAATTCGATGCTTTCTTGTGTTTCCCAAATGCATTATAATATTTATCAATCGTTTTTATAGCGTCTACTTGATCTCTAGCTGTACGGCTCAATTCCTTGACATCAGCTGGATTTTGGGCCACAGTCAGATAGCATAAAAAAGCTCACCTCCGTAGATCCTAATCCTGAAATTTTTGGCAGAAAGCCACACGCTTAAACGAACAGCAAACATAAAATTGACTATACCTGCTAAGGAACTAAATTTTGATAGAATATGAGATGCAATTGAGAAATATCGAAAATGAAGGACAAACGCCTGAAACTGAAACGATGATCCTTTTGTGCCTATGGGTATGATGATGATTCAAGAATCAAAGAATCAAAGATAATCTGAATTTCAATAATTACTCAACATCTCCTAATCTGTATCACAATGATTTGTCTCACAAACTAATTAAAACCTCTCTTACAATCGTTCTTGCTTTTGACTCTTCCTACTTCTCCTCAGTGTCTTCTGTACTGTTTTATCTTTTTAGTGCTTCATCGTTTCCTGCACCCGCTACTCTTCATTCTTATACTAAATTGCTCTTTTTCGGACATCTTTATCTTTTTAGTCTGCTTCTGTTACGTTCCTCTCTCTCTATTGTCTGCTTCTCGGTTTTTCTTGTTCTACAGCCTTTTGTATTCATTTTATATTCGTTTACATTTTTAACTAGAAATATAAATCACTAACGGACTAAAATTCTCTCCATCTCTGATCGTAGGGAAGAACAAGGTTGTAGAGAGAGAGGGTGATGCACTGACATCTAGATTGAGAAGATGCTTGACGTATGACTGAGAAGACAGCCGGCAGAGATCCTAAAGCAGAAAAGTAGAAGAAAAATAAAACAAAAGATGCAACGTGAATAAATCAAAAAGAACAAGAAAACGTAGAAGTATCAACAATCGCTGGCGCTATCTGCAAATGAGACAATAAGAGAATGAGCACGAGGGACTCGTAGTCGAAGAAAAGCAACTGGAAAGTTAGAAAGTACTATAGGCTCACAGGAAGGAAATTAATCCTTACAGGCTAATAGAGAGGTCAAGATAACCTAGAATGGTGACGATCCGCACTTTTACGAAGTGCTATGCCGATACTACTGCTGCCACTGTCGCAGCTAGCGTTCTGTTCAATTCATTCAGCATAGACACTTCTTCGTCCCTTCTGTCTGCGTTTCGCTCGGTTCGTTGTTCGAAGCGTTCTCTTCGCTTCCTTCGCGGCGTGCGCACGCGGTCATCTCCACTCAACCATCAGAGCACCCTCCGCTTATAGGTTAGGAAGTCCTCCATCGTATCTACAGAGAATATGTAGAGAGAAGAAGGGTCAGTATGTGGATGTTCATGTGCAGAGGAATAAACGGGATCGCAGCTTAAACAAGGTGAAAAGACTTCACCTTGATAATCACTCTGTTTCAGAGGATTGCCAAGATGGAAGAATCGTAACCCTGAAAGGCATGAGAATGAAAAAGTGGAAAAAGGAATAAACGACGCCAACCCTTTAACCCCTCGGCTTTTTAGAAGAAAAGCTGAAATTCACGAGTATCCCGTAGGATCTGGCCATAAAAGCGTTCTCTGCTCTTGATGAACGGATAGCACCAGGGAGAAAGCAAGCAACGCCCAAACACGGGCATCCTTCTTCTACATTTATCTCAAAGGGGTCGACACCTCTGCTTCTTCTATCGTTTGGCGCATAGCGTACGTTACAATGTCCCAAGCGAGCCGCATTATTGTAGTTACGATCACGCGTGACGTTCATAATGCCAATCCTACAACAGGACTCAATCGAACTCCGAAACCAATCAAATCCGGTTGTCGTTTTTCCATTTTCCCTCCTGCTTTTGTCACCCTTTTCATTGTGACAAAATAAAACAACCTAATGTAAAAAAAACTAGAGCTTCGAAACAAAGTAAAATCAAGAACGAAAACGCAGCAGTAATAATTACTACTGTTGATCCGTGGATTCACCGTTTCGTTTGTGTCATGTTGATTTATCTTACGTATTGCGTTTATATATGTCGTCTTTTTTCCTTCTTGATGCATCGCAGGCTGGCAAACAAAAGGGATGCCAGACAAAGTATGAATTTGGTTTTGATGTAGTGTGGAAAGGAAACTGCGAAATTGATCTCGTTCAAATCTGTTTAAGGTTTAGAGAACTGTAAGCAACGATATCAGTAATGAGAAAGCTCCAAATGTTAGCTGGATAAGAGAAGCTTCAGAGGCAAAACTCCTTTTTTACTCAAGTTTTGAATATCAGTGAAGTGAGGCAGTTAGCCAAGGGACACAAATGAAATAAGTACACAGCATACTAACTCTACCTTGTAGCAACAAGGACGACGCCTTCCTGTTCTGGCAACTTGACCTGCAAGAATGCTGTCGAAATAGCCGCTATTGATGGCCTTTCAATCCAGGAAAATAATCTATATCACGGATCAGCTGGTGCTATATGCCTATCCTTAAGGCTGATCATCAGCTAACATGTAATGTCCACGGTACTACTTGTCGCATTACTTCGTAAGACGGACCCCATAAATGTAAATAAACAACGGCGGGGATCGAATTGGTCTTTATTTACCTATAGGTACTTGTAGGGTATTGTGTACCTATCATGCAATTTGTTTCCGTCGAAGCAGTAAGAGGAAAAATTCAGTAGCATTGTTTGCACTATTGGCTAAAGTTAAAAGTATTGGATGATACAGGAAGCCAACGACTTTAATGACACTGATTTTCATTCATGAAATAGGGTGTCGTTTTTAATGACAATTTTGCTTAAAATCATGTTCAAAAAAGATGCTTTATCTTACCACTAAACCACCGTTATCAGCTGCAGCATCATGGGTACACTCAGACCACCCTCACGACCTAACGTGACCTAATATAGTCATATTACGTATGCCAATCTTTCTAACTAGCTTTCTCACTTATTGTAGAAGTTTGGCGCGTGATGTTGTTTATATACATTATAATATTATTATGTAATTGTTACTATAATCTTTAATGAGTTTATTATAGTATTATTATAACATTTCACTTATATCATAATATTTAATTAAAATATGCCCATTCTAATATCATTGAAAGATTAATGTTTCTTTTATCCTGTTTATCCGTGACAAAAATTGTTTTTTCGATAAAATTTGGAGAGTATTGGAAAGCTGTACGAAAGCAACAGGAATGGTCATTTTTAAGCAGTTTTTATTATTACACTCATCGGTTTTTTGTAAGGAATAAAGAGAGATTTGAATCGGTCATTTCATTTGTTAAAGAAATATCCTTATAATAGACTTACGGTAACAAAGGAATCATGGAGAGGCGTGTTTCTAATTTTGCGAACTGAACAGTAGCCTCCGATGCGAAAACATACATATGACGCAACACTCACAGACGGACACCGTATCGTACACAGCTTCAAGGCGTGCGAAGCTCAGGCGAAAGTCTTGCATGATAAGAGGCTAAAGGTCCTTACGGACAACTGGGCAACCGACTTGAGAAATATTAAAGTTAAAGCGCATATATTAGATAAATGGGACACAATTATAAAATTCATTCAACCTTCATTGTGCAAAAAACGTAAGGCTGGTAGACGATGATACAAATAAGGGATGGAGGTTCAAGGAGATAAAGACGCAGGATGTGATTGTCAAAAACTGCCGAATTGTGGAAAGTAGGATGGCTCAATTGATCGTATATTAATTTGGCTGTCAAATACTAACGTTTTGCACATTACATACCAGTGCTATTGGAAGGATTGAACTGAAATGATACCAAATGGGAGGGAGTAAACAAGACGAAAAGAAAACTGGCAAAATGAATGGCACAAAACATAAGATAAATAATGACAAAAAATGGGTATATTGAAAGGCGAAACTTGGCCAATGTGAGGATACAATAATATACATATATTAGCTGCACACATACGACGTGTGCCTCCAATTAAAATCTCAAGAAGAATATAGATACAAATAGTAATAATAATAATATTGCGTTAACACAAAGGTTGCACTGTAAATGAAGCCACATATAGCGTTTGTAAAAGGATGTATTAATTTTAATGCGTATATATATGTATATATAGACACATTTACGGCAAAGAAGAAGAAGAACATTGAGTACAAGGTAATAATAAAGATTATAATAGTATAGATAATGGCAAAAATTAAATACATGATAAAGACATCACATAATAAAGATTATAAGTCAGAGGGTGTGGGTGGGTTGAGAAAACTAAGCGTACAACTGGTTAGAGCCTTATTGAGCCAATGGTCCCTCCTCAAAAGGGGAATCGTTCAATTTGGCGATGCGGGTGGATTCTTCCGGTATTCTATTTCGACATTGAAACAGGACGACGATCTGCTTGTGAGGTTTCGAAGCACCGTAGAAAGATTGTGAAAGATTCAAACAAGGCTCTACCAATATTTTGGAAAAGGTACATAGCGGCTTCACATACCCGCATTTAAGTGTTCCCAATGAGCTCTTTGAAAAGGATCATACAGGCTGGGTGGCTGGTAAATGACCGCTGCAGTAAGGGTTTAGAAAGCGTGTACCATCGTATGGTGTGTACTGACACGGATGCGTCTAACTAAGGGGTAGAGAGTACGCATTCCAACAGAGTCGCGGCTCATGAGCTGGGCGAAGACCGCGGAGCACGATCTAAATAGTCAAAGAACGTGCCGAAACGAACTCCAAACCCCTCAATGGAGTCTTTTCCTCATCCCAGCTTCTTGACTCTAAATAACCCGAAGCTGTCGAAGCCCTGGCAGGCAGATCGGACACCCGACAGTTCCACGATATTCATTCAAGGTTCGCCCTCAATTTGCAGCAAAACGTGTGGTTCAATGGTCGTTGAGAAGGTGATCTTCGATTTCAGCTTCTTCCGCAATTTAGCCTTCTTTTTCGTTGTAGAGAATTGATACATCCAAGTAAAGCATGGCTGACAGCTAGCCTAAGACTCTAGTATGCGTTCACAGAATGACTCGACTAACTTGGAAATACGCACAGTCCGATTTGAAAGCACCGCCCTTTTCCGTTTTTTCTCCAAAACTGGAAACGACGTTAGAGGCTCTGGCAAAAGAAGATATGCAATCTGAGAAGGAATCACCAAAAAGCTTGTATCGAAATGAGAACGCCTTCTGCAAAGAACGCGGGGTACTGGCAGTGTAAAAAGAACAAGAATGTACAATATAGAATATATTTCTAGTGGAAACGATCTTCCTCCTTTTCAAGGGCGGTTCTTTCCAAACAGGTTCTTCGCATAGAGCCAATCTGGCTAGTGAAGCCTATGAGGCGTGGCATCCTAATGCCCTCTAGCAAAAACCTTATCGAAGTGAGCTACGGACAACTGCTCGCGTTTGTGGGCCGAAAATAGGCCAGTGGGCGGTCTGCGTAAATAGGTACATATATGAAGCGTTTTTAAATGTACTATGCTAGGTAAAAGCAATACACCTTAAATCAAGGCATGTTCAATAAAATCCATAAATGATTACTAGGTTTTCTCCTTCTACAGTCTGGTGGTAAATCAGAAATTGATACAAGAAAGTAAAAAAAAGCGAGCATTAAAGCGATTATATATTTATGTAATGATAGTTGTATTTCACTCTATTTCAGGTATTGTTTACCAATTTAGCGTGAACATAAATGGATGAATAACTTGGTAATAAATAGTATTGTCACCTATACGTTACATCGTTGATCTACCAAACTTTAAATATAGCAGTCTTTCTATAAGCGTTGTCGACTTTAATTCTAAACTGACTATCCCATAATAGGTAATAAACGTTTTAAGAGGGCATACGTAGAAATCAACTGATGTCGCTCATTTTTTCCATCTGTGTTGAACTCGAGAAAAATTGTACGTTCGAATTTCATCTAAAATGCTCAAATGTTTGTACAAGCTTTTGTAGCAAAAACATTACACATCGTAACAAAAAGTTAATTTCGGCGAAGACGTTCGTACATAAGTGTGTATGTGAAAGCCCAGTCACTTTTTTTATAAAACAACAAACATATTTATCGCACGTAAAACAATCCAAGTACCTATATTATTATAAAAATACTAAAATCAAAATTTACTGGCATTGCAGCAGTGTTATATTAGATCGAACTAATACACGACAATTGTCTTTAAACACAGTGCCCATAAAGTGTGAATAGGTGTTTACTGCCACATATTGAAACAGACGTCGTTCACCCAATTTCATTGGGGATCATACTAAAATTTACTTGCAAGTCATCCGCAATTTTTCTATATCTTTATTTTTTATTAGCCCACTGGACTAATAAAAAAATCTAAAATGCGTATCCAGAAAGCCAGGAGGTATATCTGATATACGCCACAGGCAATAACAGCAACATTTACTGGAGATTCTTTTTTCTATATACTAATTTATTGCCCAAAGGTATATTTATTTAAAAAATTACAATAATTACTTTTTTATTTCATTTTGATGAATTTCACGTAATTTTAGACTTACAATGCAATAGTTCTGATTCAGCAACAAATGTGGAAAGGGTGTTGGTTGCCGGTTTTATTGAAAAATTCCGATAAGAAGCTGTACGTTTATCAGAAAACTGATGTAACGGTTAGTGATATCGAATTGAATTAATGTCGATCATAATTGTTTTTAATATTTATAATCGCAGGTCAACTAATGAAAAAAATAAGACTTTATAATATATTTGACGTTGATTTAGTTTGAAATGACACTCCCACAATCCTGAACGTATGGGAAAAGATTTGTTAAGAACCATGCACCCGTTAGTTTTTTAGGAAAAATCCTGCAACAGGGTACTTTAAGTTTTTACTTGTTTTGACGAGAACGGCGACGAGTTTGATTTTTTTCTTTTGAGATTCAGATTTACTTTATTGTAATGTAGAAAGCAAAATTGTTACATTTGGGCCAGAAAAAACGCTGACGTCGTTGACCAGTCTTACGCATGATGAATGTATATATATATATATGTATATATATATATATATATGTATGATAAATG
>MNPL01006288.1:17950-29822 GCA_002081605.1 Tropilaelaps mercedesae | reverse complement strand
AGTCTTCGTTTTCTGATTTCTTTATTTTACTGTTGTTGTGTTAAAACTGTCGCTGATGTTTTTATCTGTCTCTGTTTTTCTCGGTGTCTCCCTTTTTGTCCTTCTTGTATGATATGACATTGTGTGTCATTTTTGCCGTTAATTTTTTTAATTTACGATTATTGTTATTATTATTATTCGTACGTAAACTGCCACCGACGCGTGCGCGAATGTAGCTGTCATGTGTCACAAAATTTTCCATGTTAAAACGTTTATCATCATCGAGTTTTTTCTTCACGGAATCTGACCCGATAATTGTTGTTATTGATGTAAATTTTACTGTTGTTGTTGTTTTTTTTTTGTTTTCGGAGTTATTAGACTGTACTTGTTCCACTTGTTTGTTGATGCTGAGTTGTTCTTTCTGTTTTAGCTGTCTGCTCGCATTGATTTGCTGCGTTGTTGTGTTGCTGTCACTGATGTTTGTCGTTGTTTGTTATTGTTGCTGTTGTTGCTGCTGCTGCTGTCGTAGTATCTGAAACAGCCGTTTCGTGTGGGGGCCAAAGGGTGAATTAAAGGGTCTCTCTGTTCACTTCTGAGCCTGCGCGCCCTGCCCTCCTCCCGCATTGCCACCCTGTCCACCCGCTGCATTCGAAGTGCCATTTCCTGTGGAGCTAGCCGCCGGATACTGGTTCGAAGACTGACTCCCTGAGGATGTCTGAAACACCTAAAAGGTGACAACAAAGGGAATCGTACAAACGAAAGGCTTCATAGTTACTGAGCAATAAAGGCCATAATATAGAAGGAATTTGATAGAAACAGCTCAAGCTAGCAAATCCATTCTTACGTGGGATAATAGCTTCTTTAAATCACCCTTCAACCCATATATATATATATATAGAAGGTGTACGTCCACCTTCATGTGGGACATCATTTTGCTTTTCCCAGTCCGAAACGAATTGTACAGTTCGTTAGAGATTTACTGTCTACAACTTCTGCAACCCGAAATATGCGAGCGTTTCTATCTTTCACGTTTATCTCATACAGACTATAGCAGTGTATAATGGCGGCATAGAATCTAAAAGGCCGCTCCGAAAATGTACTTTTCGTTACGCTTACGCACCTGTTGTTGCTGCTGGGCGTCCTGTTGTGGATCAGCCCCAACACCGGAATCAACTGAAGCGGGCCCCACATCTGTGCCGTTTGTTGCTGCCGCAGGCAAAGATGGGAGCATTGCCGCCGTCATATATGACCCTACGAGGAAAAGAAAGTTACATCGATTATACGGTTACATCTCAAACACCTCCTCGATCATACACTTGTGCGACCAAACACCGGCCGCCATGTTTACGGGTGCACTGGCCGATGGAAATTATGGTTTTACTAATTAGGAACTGCTTTTAAAGGTTAAAATCATAAGTAAGTTCCACCAAAAGCATCTACCGACGTTCTCATAAATGTAAGGCGATTTGATATGACAACTCTAAGTGGACACACGTAGACACAAAACCATTTGGTTTAGGGGCATACGCACCGGCGGCAGCAGCAGCTGCAGTGGCTGCGGCGGCATTATAGTGCTGGACGAGGTGATGCTGGGGGCCCGGCGGGTGAGGCGGTGCCTGCAGACTAAGCTGTTGCATTTGCTGCGCCAGCTGGCCGGCGGGACTAAGGCCGACATGAGCAGCGTAGAGGGTGGCTCCATCCAGAGTAGCCGGTCCAAAACTATGCGGATGAGCGCTCGCGTGTGGCCCATGTGGACCGTGCGGGCCCGAGTGGGGCGCGGGACCAGAGTGGATAATGTATTGGGCCGGTGCCGGTGGCTGCTGCTGGCCGGCCATGTACGCGCCCAGCAGAGTCGGATCACCAGCTAGTGAAGGGGAGCGAATAGATAATGATCACAGTAAGAATGAGACCGGCGCCCAGGCTGCGTAACATACTAGCAAAGATGACCGCATCCATGTATACATTTGATAGATGACTTTTAGCTCCGAAATGTTGTCTACTATTGAATATGATGTAAGCGTGTCATTTTTAGCGGAAAGATACTTGACTAATTAAGTCACCGTACCTTAGTGGCAAAAAAAAACTACGCAAAGCACCATGTCCTACTGCTGAGCTAGCGCTATTCGACACAACGCTTCAAATTCCATCATAATCACACTTTTACAACGCTGGTTGACGCTGCCGTAGTCTATTGCAGTACGACAAAGAACATAAGTCTACGCATGATGAACGTGTTAGTCAACTACTTACTATAAATCCCATTAGCTTGCATATATTGAAGGGCACCGCCTAGTTGAAGCGCGCCCCCGGCCAGCTGAGGATGGGGCGTCCCGTAGGGCGCCCTAGCCTGGGGGGATACGTGGAAACCTGTCGTTTGCATTAGCCCAATGGGCGAGTGCTGCGATACAAGTCCATCAGCGCCGTAGAGTGCGGCGGCCTCGTCGGCGGCGCGCGGGGCCCACTGGCCACGGCCGCCATGGGCTCCGTGGCCGCCATGACCCCCGTGGTGGCCGGCGTGTCCGTGATCCCCCTGCTGACCTGAGGCTGGACCACCTCCATTATGGTGGACCATCTGGCCACCATGGTGTCCTCCGTGATGGCCGGAGCCTTTCGCCCCGCCTTCATGACCAGGTCCGCTTCCATTGTGCTGGCTGTGGTGGCCAACATGGCCACCATGGCCCCCCATTGGCCCGTGTCCGTACCCGCCTTGCATCGCTTGCTGCTGCTGAAGCCTGCCAAGCGGGAAAACGAGATAAGAAAGACAAACACCAGTTAAACGATGAAAGTCGAACACTGGCTGGAGGTCGTAGAAATACTTGTTTCGATATAGCACCTGCGCTTGACAGTGGTATGGCGTTGCCGACAATAAATGAGCGCTAACCGATTAGCGCTGGTCAAATATCGTAAACAGTTCATTTACTGACCATAGAGATTTCTCGTGGTCGTCAAGACGGTTGGTAACCCTCAAGTGAGTGTTACATAAGAAGAACCCACGAAACATGCGATGCTTTTGCTACCGACCTTTTCTTGTTACCGCCGTCAGCGAACTTGACGAGCAGGCCCTCGGTGCTGCCGTGTAGCGTCTTTCCGTTGAAGAGGTGGATGATGTGTTCGCATTTCTCCTTGCTTTCCATCCGCGCGAAGCCCACACCCCGGCTGTGCATGTTGGCGTCACGTAGGATGCGGGTTGAGATGACGCTGCCATGCTTCGACAGCATGTTCTCCAGGTCCGTCTCCGACATGTGCGCCGGCAGGTTGGCTATGTACAGGTTTGTGGGATCCGGCTCGATCTGGCTGTTCAGACTCTGCGAGGGCGACACCTATACCACGTCACACGACCGCATCACCACAGCACGACCACAGCACCCACCAACCAGAGCACGGCAAGCGGCACAGCAATTCGGGGCCAGCAGAGAGAGCATACCGATTGGTCAGCTATCCTATGCGTTACCTAGCTAAGCCGCTCCCGGCAAGAGTTCGAGCCAACGTAGCTGCCGTCGTGCAGGCCATGTCAGCGGTGACGTCGGAGGTCAGTCGAAGACAGGTACCCAATTACACCACATTCGGGTGACAACAACGTACATACAACGTGTATTTGAACTATGCTATCGTTCACTGACGCAGCAACCTGGGACCAACTCGCTCCGAAGAGTGTCATGATTGTGTCAAACGCGAACCAGCAAAATACGACGGTGATGTACAACAACAGGTCCACGAACGACCATTAGGTACCAGGATACGAGGTAACACCTCCATCGTTACCTCCATGACCCTCACAAGGCATGGCTTGCGTACGCCGAACTCTGCCGTTAGCCGCCTGGCGTCAACAACAGCTGCACATGCCAACCAACTCTGCGATCAGTAGCAGCTGTGCATGCCACATGTATGTCTCATATCTAGCGCAATATCTCTCTATACTTTGGCCATCCGACTCTCAAACAACTGGTGCACATGCCACGCCGCCGCATCAAGTGCCCCTGCCGTTATACATGCTACATACCTTTCATGTGTACACATATCGTTACCATGACTATCTAGCACGCAACACAATGAATATTAGCACAATCAGGCGAACAGCTGAGCAATCCATGCAGCAACCTGCGTTGCTATCTAGTGCAACTCATTCACGTCGATACGTCGACCACCAGGCACTTCAGCTGTACATGGCACACTGACGTTACATGTCAACTTTCGAAATACAACTCAATGACATTTGTCAAGCTGACGGTGTACAGTTCCCAGAAAATGTTCTCTTGTCAGTTTCCCAACACGCACGAACTGAATTGTAATCAACTGAGCCTAAATCGCGAAACACTCAACGCTACTGTTCGAACGGCTAACAAATCAAAGGTGAAATAAATCCCCATTTATCCTCAGATAATAGATTTATGAGACGAAAACGTTGTCGAAATATAAATCGATAGTCGACGTGTACTCGAGAAGAATTCCCGCCCCACTAAGCATCTATCCGACCTAGTCCCTTATTATCAACACAAACACAAAAAGTTGAGAAGTACTTATCAACAAGGGACTGTACTTGTCGTGTCATAAGTTACAACGCCTGCGCATGCTCTGGCAGCGCCGAACAAGCATGCCAAACCACGCGACCGTTCAGGACGCTGTAGGCGGAAATCGCGCCAACCACTCCTGTGTCATTAACCTCATCGTACACGGGCCTGAGCCATTTCATGTAATGTGGGGCAATGTGGAGGCGCACCAGAAGGAGTGGTCTTGCCATGCGCATGACACGCTGCTGCTCCGGACAACTGATCAGACACTCAACCGGAACTCTTGCACATGTCATTAGCAGAGTCTTTCCTACACATGGCATATCCACACTGTATGCACAATAACATACAATGTAGACATGCTGAGCTCACATACGTATGCATGCCTAACTATCATAACTGGCTAAATTATTCTTTATTATTGAAGCCTCATTGAGAATTTCATTCGTGGGCGGAAATTCGGACCTTCGCGCAAAGAGCAAGCGCGTGAGAAATCATTACTGAGTATTAATTAGTATTTCAAAGTTTTTGATTACAGTTCCACAGTATGTCTATTTGAACGTCGGAGTGAATGCCACAGTCGTACAAGTAGTGATAATACAGGACAACTGTTTTACTTAACGAACGTCTCATCTTTCAGCCGACGAATTACTGAATAACGGCCCAATAGGAGAAGGCTAATAAACAAAATCCCCGATATCTGTGATGGAGGTCCTGCTTGTTCACGGACACTCACCTTAGCCATCTGTGCCTGGATCCCTTGCGACAGCAGAGCCTTAACTGCACTTTCCGCTTCGGCCGCCGTGTTGAAGTCAACGAATCCATACCCTTTACACTTTTGAGTGTCTTTGTCAAGGATAGCTTTTGTTGAGATTATCGTACCATATCTACAATATTCAACCCACACATATACACACACAGACATACACACACACATGCACAACGGTCAGATAGTGAGATAGCGGTCATGATGTTGACGGTATAGCGACAAATTCGAGCAAATATGTTTATTGTTATGAAATATGTTTACTGTTACGAAAACTTCGCAGAAGCCATTCAGCAGAGTGTATCGCAGAGATTTCTCATAGTTAGGTTTCCCCCTCGTGCTTGCACTACGTCTTCTCAAATTTAAGTCAAAATAAAACTACTAAACACGGGAAAGAAAGCAGGGTGACGTTTCGAAGGACATTATTCTACCCAAGCGCTAGCGTAAGGAGCTGCCCAAATCAGTAATTACCGAGCACAAACTCGGTAGTTCTAGCAATATGTGGTGAAGCTCAATAAGGGCGACTAGCATCCAGCCGATACTACGTTTTACCCAATAGCGCGCAATCACATTCTTGCTCCGAAACTTTCAAGATAGAACTGTGAGGACGCATTTGATTAAAGCAAAGCAACTTCCATCGACCTAGTTCTGTTCCTTGAGGCCGTGACAATCGATCACTCCGCGCTCTGTAACACACCGCCCAATGAGGCGACGCAGAACGTTCTACACATTCTACTAGCGCTATTGGGCATCCGCATTACTCATTTTCATAGAACAACGGTCACGGCTAAAGCGGACCTTCTTCTAGGTCGTCTTCGTGGTCCACCTGTCGGGCCGAGCCTATGCTCAACGTTTACGACCTTCACGACGGTCCTACGTCAACCTTGTCAACCTATGTCTTGTCGTCCAAGACGCTGGACAGCCTCCTGGCTAAACGTTTTATATGTGCAGGTCTCGCAGGAACGAAAGAGGGCTGGGCTTTGTCGCACAAAAAAATATACAACTCGAAAATAAATAGTCTAGAAAATGAAAAACCTCTTGCGACATACATCAGTGCGAATGACTTTTGGCTGTACGAATCACCCTTCACAACTCCCCCTTCCGTCTGCTCGAAGCCTTCTTCGTACCGCACCTGACGAAGCGGGTGATTCATAATTTTACGCGCTGACATATTCTCAAAAGGTAGGCTATTTCAAACAAGCTCGATTCGAATGTAGCTGAACTATACAAGTGATTTCGAGCCACTGCCGCACGAGTCGACGGCATTACCACCGCGTGTTCGATACACGACCGATTCGATATCTTCATGTGCGTGACAATATCGGACAACTAACTTACGGGACACAGAGGTTATACAGGTCGCGATCAGTCGTATTCTGCGTGAGTCCCTTAATGTAAAGATTAGTCTTTGACAGCTCCTGCGCCTGCGGGGGCCCGCCCATGCTGGCGAGTCCAGCCATTCCGGGTTGTCCAGCGACAGCGTGTGGGCCGAGCTCCTGACCGGCGTGACCGCCTGGACCCTGTGGGACCTGAAGGGCCATTGGATGACCGTACATCGCCTGTGGGATGGCTTGCGGGTATCGAACTTGCGGTGATGAGTTCTGCTGGTGGTAGTAGTAGTAATGTGTTCCTGCCGGCGCGGCGATCAGGCCGAGAGTGGTCTGGCCGCCGACCTCTTCGCTGGTACCGTTTACGTAGGCCCCTCCACCGCCACCACCTCCGCCGTTCATCTGGTGATTATTCGCAACCATCTGCAATGACGAAGTTGACGTACAAAGCAAAGCGAATGACAAATTATCGTTAGGAGAGACGCATGAATTGCTAGTATTCCGACAAAATGGCGCAGGGTTCTTTATATGACCATAGATAGGTTAATATACATATGAATCGAATATCTTTCGCCGTTTCGGCTGAATAGCTGGATAGGCAACGTGTCTAGAAAAACGACACCTGATAGAAAAAAATCATAAACAACCATCATAGATATCTGTTTAACGCCCTTAGCCCCGCTAGTTTCGTCGCAACAACGGAACTTGCATTCTGCGCCATTAGAAATGAATTATTCCACACCTTGGGATAGAGCTGGCTTCTGCTGAGGAGTACGGCCAGATGGAAACCCGTAAAATCTGGGGACCCCGCGTATATTCCTTACAGTCCAGCGGTGGCCAATATGGCTAATGTAGCTGCCTGGTGCTTGCTGGTTCAAATCCGGCGTCACACGTACTCTTACATATCTGTACTTAATGGACGCTCGCAATAGTACAAAAACTGTATTCTAATATTCATACATAGGATTTCCCAAAGAATTTCAAGTATATGTCAGCTGTTTACCTCGCGTTTTGCCGCCATTATTTCCGATTGTTGTCAACCCCCTTGTGACGTCGGAGTGACATTATCTGTTTACCAGTTTTACGATTCTATTCTTCTTAATTAATTGAGGAACAACGCAGCCAACGTTACCTTGCTAATTTAGCCAACTTTTTTTTGTCTAAGGCACAAGAGATACCTAGCCAGTGTGACTCGTTTTCTTCAAGGACAATCGAAAAAACATGGTCTTAATGTTTGACATCATGATAAATGAAGCACAACGAGAAAAATAATCTTACTCCTGGAGGATTATGGTTTGAGAGCGTCTTTAACTAATGATAGGGGCAGGTCCAAATGATAAATTGAAATCGCCCATTGGTCAGACTGACCAATAATACTAGCTAACACTTATTTCTTTTTAGTTTGGTTGGCTAATCTACCCGCAGCTATGCCAATGCCCATTAACATGGACTGTTGCAAAAGCTCACTTGACCATTTAGGTTCGCTAAATAAATGAGCCAACGCATTGCAAGAGGGTATTAATAATATCGACTGATAAATCGAGTGATTACGGGCGCTTGACACCGTAATGAGTCATCACATCCTAGTACCTAGTAGTATTCATGTATGTTTCTGTATGAGGCATTCGAAGAGAAGTTCACTCGAATTTCTTGAGTTTCTGCATTATTCCTTAATGCAGGCGCGTTGGAATTTTGGCCGCCTTAGTCGATTTACTTAAGCCGTTGCCACACTTTTGCTCTATAGCCCATTTACACAAACGCTAGCTCATACCTTCCCTATCTTTAATGGCGTTTCAGGAAGGGGAACTTGTCGGGGGCATTGCGTCACGTTGACTGTGGTGGCAGCATGTTCCTTTTGTCTAGAATTCACGCTTTGATAACCGGTAAAAAAAGGCGACCGACCACTGGGATTTCGCCCCAGACACCGGCAACATTTTGCCCTGAAATTCACCATAGGGCGCACCGAAAGCGCGCACAGGTGCCGGAATCAAGGGTCTTAAACATAGCGCGCACATTGTGAGCAAAGCTGACTCGCGAATTGTACCGGTCGTGTGATATACGAAATTGATTCGAATCGGAAGAAGCAGCATGTGTGAGTTTCTTAAATAACAAAAATATGTAAATGTGTGTGTATATATATATATATATATATATATCGAAGCTGTTGGCACAACGCTGCGAATGAGCGCTCCGTCAGTACTCCACCTCGACTACTCAATCACGTCAGTCTGATTTCGAGCCATAAGCGGCAAAAAGCGGAAAACTGGCAAGCTACTCCGTAGTAAAGAATAATGAATACGCGAATGGTAAATGCAGGGCCACTATATCGCTGTAAAGAGCCGAAGAAAACGACAGACCGCAAATTATAGCGCTGCTTAACACTGTCCAACAGTTCAGTGTGCAGAGCAAATCAGCCATCGGAAAGCTAGGCGTGAAACGTTTCTGACGTAACAAGCTAATGCGGAATACGGAGCGCGACAAGGAAGAGTTTGCTGTATGCGAAAAGGTGAAGCCTCGTCGATAGGGGGAAATTTGGGGTTCGTACCGTAAAGGAATGCGTCTTGCGTTTAGTGAATCTTCTCCACGCATTCTACACGCCAGCATCTTAGCAACCGTTAAGAACTCGAGCCGAACCAGTTTAGGCGGGCTCCAATCTGATCGTCAGTCCGACGGGTAACTGTCGCCGAAGTGTCACAAAGTCAACAGGAACTGGACCGTTTCAACTTCAGTCGAAATACGAAAGCCATCATGACAAACAAATGCTGGAAGGACAGCATTTACAGAAAGGAAATCTCCCAACAACGAAGACAATCAGAAAGCCCTGACTTAGGATAGTAAACGGTAAAGGCGAAAACGGTCCCATTTGTTTACCGGCGCCATTATCCCAAAGAGTTCAGTGGTGGAAAGCGAATTCCCCCTCTCTCTCTCTCGTTTCGGCCCGTTGGTAAGTGCATGCTTCCAGCCGTACGTCTTGCAGAGTGAGGCGATCCACGGAAGCAGAGGAGGCTGCGCGCCAAGAGAACGTCAGCCAGAATGGCGGGCCAAGTGACGGTTTTGTCAGCGAAAGTGGCGGTTCGGACGTCTAACACGCGCGACAAGGGCACACCGGCCCTCACTAGCGTCACTGACTCTGGGCTCGCCATGGACCCGACACGTTGGGCCGGAGCACCCACCATCAACGTCAGTACCGTCAGAGTCCTTTACCGCAGAACGAGAAAATCACTTTTGCCCCATTCTCCCGCGCCGGCTGACAGCGCCCATCAGGTAACAACACCTCGAGATACGGAGTGGACAGTTAGTGGCGTGCTTGCCACTGCAGGATCCACAACTCCATCATCGCTAGCGACATCACGGCAATGTTGTCCTATCGGAGCGCCAACGATAGAACTACGAACGCTACGACGAAAACGAACGACCAGGAACAAAAGCAGCGAAGCCTTTAGATCGGGGACGTTCAGCAGGAGAAGAAGTATAATAAACAGATCAACAACACCTAATTACCACCGCCCCTCAGCTCTTACACACACACACACACACACACACACACACACACATACACACACAGACCCGCTGAAAGACTCTGCACCGTAGTTCGAGCAGCGAGAAAAGCGTAGAGCGTAGAAAGAACCAGCAAGACTATACGGCACACAACGGAAACAGCGTCTGGCGTACAACCCTGGCGAACGTCGCAACGCACAAACGCATGCACACCACACAGACCTATCACCTATCCAGTGCGTAACACGCCCTTCAATACCCTGCGATCAGAAAATCACCATCCCCTTATATCGGTGGCAGGAACACTAGGGCGTGGAACTTCACAGCGACGATAGCAACTTCCACCACCTTCTCTCTTCGAGCTCACACAGACAGCAGGGCCCGACATGATGGCTGATTTCAGTAACACCTCGTGCTAGCCGAGTATTCCACGGTAGATGCTCGATCTAGCACTAAGTCTGCTTAATCTCGAAAGAGCTAAATAATGGTGCTCACTCAATAGGAGGTTCGCTGTTTACACGTCTGACCGATAACTGACCAGTCAACAACTAGCGGATGTTCACTCATCAGTTTCACCATTCGAATTCGACGATAGTTTCGTCCAGTCCATCTCTGGATCTCGTTCGGGGGCTCGGTTGTCCGGCGCACCTTCTCGCCGTCGTCTGTGTCGTCGACGACGACTTGGACGAACTCGGTTCGTCCTCGCGAGAGAAACCCACCCGAAACCCGAGTGCCCCTCATGCACGAGGAGGAGTCTATACGAAGCGTCACCTTCTAGATCCCCAGAGGCACCAGTTCCTCACTCATCTACGAGCGAAACGCACACGAACGCCATGATCGGTAAACCTCTCAGAAGAAGATCTGGCGGCGCCCGTTTTGTTCTCAACCATCGCCATCATAACAGAACGACATTACTGAGCATCACAGTCAGCTCACAACTACACCTAAGCGCATTTGTAGTGCCTGGCTTGAGGGGGGAATAATCACTTGTGAGGCTGTTCGCCAGTAGTGCGGTTTGTTTTCGGGTTTGTTTCTCGTTTGGTTTGGCTGTTTGTTTCGTCGAGAGTGTCGACACTCGGACGGGCGGGCCGCAGGGGGGGAGGGGGTAAAGACGAGAGGGCCAAACACATCGTCTAAAGCGTCTCGGAGACGTTCGCTTGCGTTCGTGTACGGCGTTCAATCGTTGATGTTGGCTGCGGGAGGGCTCTGCCTCTTGGGCCGCCCGCCGTCGTCGCCGCCGGCGGTTCGTTCACCGTTGGCTTGCGCGTCTACCAGCGTCCACAATCTCCTGACTCCCTAAAGCACTCACCGGCGATTGAGCGGTTGATGTAGGTCCTCTACCTTCGGTCAGAGTCGGCTTTCCGCGATTTGCCTGTCCATCTTGCCCTCACCGTGTGTGACTGCCGCTGTCCCGCTACTCGACGTCCTGATGCTGCCCACTGGCTCACCCACTGCTTTTCGTGCTACTCCAGCCTACTACGGCTCCTGCAGCCTTCTGCGTAATCGCCACTCTGGTACTCCGGGCCCGGCGGTCCGTGACGCTTTCGCACGGTCTTCGCCTAGCTGGCACCACCTGCACTTGTCCACCGCACCGCCCAGACACGAGCCCGTCGCTCGAGCACCAGCGCACAACTGTACAACAACTTCACTCGGCAGCAAACTCGGCCGCTTTCTCAAAACCTTCGGGGCCTAACTACTATCTCGCAAATATACACAAAGTAGCGTCCCTCGCAGGGAGCGGCTAAATGCTGGTGGCGCAAACCAAGATGGCGTCGCCAGCTGATTCATCCTTT
>MNPL01006288.1:0-17371 GCA_002081605.1 Tropilaelaps mercedesae | reverse complement strand
CACCAACATTCGGCTAGGAGATGGCGCGTCCGAAACGCGGGCAAATTTGGATTGAAAATGTGGCGGGTTTTTCTCGTTGCAGCAATCGCGGACATCGGCTGAGGCGCGGATGAACAACAACAACGATCGAAAACGATTGCAACCTTTCCCGTCTTCTTAGGTACCGTGAATAAATCGATACTTGTGAACAGAAACTTCAGCTAATTTAACGATTTCTCTATTGAACTGGCGGTCCCAGGCTAATGCCGTGTCAGGGCTGGCGGCTAGAACTCAAAAACAAGATCAATTTGTTTTTATACAGTCTATTTGATGACTTTCACGCATTCCATTTCGGTGCCTTATATTCATATCGAGGTCGAAAGTATACAGATGAATACGGCATTACATACAAGAAATTAATCAAACTCCACAAAAATGTTGCGAGGAAGGCTAACTAGGCGTTACTATTTGCTATTATAACGTACGGCAAAAGCAATAAATACATGAACTTTGGAATTTCCTTGGTTGAATGTGTGTGAATTGTTTTCTTTCTTTATTCTGTTTTCGTTCTGTTTTCTTTATTTTCTTTGTCTTTCGAATTCCTGTCCACTTTTCTAATGTGTCGAACGTGTTCCTTTTATTCAATTTGTGCTGCCTAGTATTAAAGTCCGCTGCTGTGAGCCGCCAGTTCCATTCCGCCTAATATATCTTCGAAATTGTCATCACTTTTTCGCGGTCGAAGTTCCCCCACAAGCATTTTTCTCAAGTTTCAGCACCTAAATAAGAAAACAGATATCTTCGCACAAACCTTCTTCTTTTCTGTACTACTTTCTTAGGCTCCGCTTCTCCCATCAAACGGACACCTGTCCCACCTCTTAGATGCCGTCACAATTATAGTAGGTCTCGCTTTTATCTAAACTGTAGCAGCAGCAGCAGCAGCTCCATCGAGCTAGTCCGCAGCATCATGTCCGATAGCACCACAGACGTTACCAAAACATTGGCATCATCTCCGACTCTGTCTACCGTTACACTGGCCGTCGAAGCGAGACAGCGCGGCCAGCTACGGCTCCCCTTCGACCCGTCGTTCTAGACTAGACACGACACTTACATATATCCACACGTACACCCATACGGATATGTTGGTTTCCATTCTAAACGATAAATATTCGGACGGCAGGGCGGCGAGTGTGCGCCACCACCGTCCGCCAAACTCTGCTAGTCCATATCCCAGTGTTGCCAGGCCACCGCCCGCCCGTCCGCCTGCTGGGGCTGCTGTCGGAGCAGCGGCAGCTCGACTTGTGTATGCTGCCACTCCTGCTGCTGCTGCTGCTACTGCTGCTGCTGCTGTGCTCGAAAGCAGCAAGGACTGAATCGGCGGATGCAGCAGCAGCAGCATCGCCTATCACCACAACTACCGTAGCCGCTGACGCCATTGGCGGCAGAAGCGTTTAGGGCTGGGAGGCGGCGAAGACGAGTGAACGGGCTATCGCCACACACTCGCGCTAGGTCGCTGCGAGTCGCTGCGAGTCGCCGCCCTTGCCTTCGGCTGGCACTGACTTCTCGTGCTGCTGCTGCTGCTGCTGCCGCCGCCACCGCCGCCGCCCCAGCCTGCCCTGCCGCTTGAACGGACGTTCGCCGGTGAAACCAGTCAAGGCGAGTTCGGCCTTTTGGCGCTATCACCCGGTGGCCGCGATGGGAACATATATAGTCAGAAAGCAAAGGGAAGAAGGGGCACGGAGAAATGGGCTGTGGCGATGACGACTCCTACCGCTACGGTCAAGAGTAAGGGAGCTGGTGCTTCAGCGGCTGCTTGCCAAGTTACGAGGCGCCAGATGCTCAACAACATAGAGACAGAGACACTGAGACAGAAAGGCCGAGAAAAGGAGGGAAAGATGTAACTGCTCCAGCTAAACGCGCATCGTCTAGTCATGTTAATGGCGACGACAATAGGTGCAGCTGCGTTATGGCCACAGCAGCAGCAGCGACGACGTATCCAAGCTAACTTTGTTAGGACTGACCACTCGGCCGTCTCGCCATACAGAAAGTCTATCATCCAGTAATTTTATCGTTCAGCAGTACTGTCCTGATCGCGTTGATCTGTTAATATAAACGACATATCCTGGTTGGCCCAGGGGACGGTCAACGATAGAAGGGCAACCAAAACAAACGGCTGCTTTCCGGCGGGTAAAGCTGCCACTGGCCGCCTACGGACCGCTCTTATCCGATATCCACCGTCGGCGGATCAACAACCAAATCGACGGCGGAAACGGTTGCTAGGGTATGAAGACCCGGCGAAATGCTCTCCGTCTGGCCAAGCATCTGCGCGCGTGTTTCAATGACAGCAGAATATGGTATAATTACGGCAGCGCTTGTAACGATGATAACACGCTCTCGGCTATCGGTCCATCCATATCCACAGTTCGACGCAACAGCCAATGCCTATGGCACACCATCAGCAACGTCCATCGGTTGCCCACAATAGACAATGTGTGACCCTTTGTTGTTGCTGTTGTTGTCAGCGTTGTTGCGCCATCGCTGGAATCTCGTGGGCTGTTGTCATTCGTCGCTTTATATACCGACTCGTTCTATGGCAAGTCCTGCTGATGCTGCTGCTGCTGATGCTGTCAATGCCAGAAAGGGGGCTGTTGTAACCGCTATCGTCAATCGCCTGCGCTTTTCACTTTCTCCAAATGGCTGTGGCAACAGCAGCAGCAACAGCAACTATAATACCACGACACACCGCACCCACCCGAGATCCTCATCGGACGCTAGTGATACAGCGAGCATGTACTTACTCATTTTACAGCCATGCTCTGTGCTTTGGCTTTTGAAAAACGTGTTGCAAAGTAGACACCCACGCGCGCGCACACACACACACACACACACACACGCGCACGCTTCTGTAGCACCGAAACAGATAAATATAGGTAGGTTAATATTGCGGAGGACGACACATTAATTAAAGAAGAACGATATCCTTAAGGTTAAGTCACAAGTGGCGTCTCGCGCAGAAGGAGTCTATGTGATACATTTTGACTAAGTTGAAACAATGAGCTAACGGCAAAGAGTCGTTAAAAAAAATCGCCAATACATACAATCGCTCTCGAATTATATCGCCAACTATTAGTGATTTTTAAGGGCTTAAGATAATATTTACCAAATAGTTTTTCATCTTGTATTGGCAAGATTTATTTAAGGATTCTGTAAAGCAAAGGAGGGGGCATCGAGTTAAATACTCGCCTTTTTCCAATTCTACACGAAGGCTGCATGCAAATTAAAGCTGGAAGAAGGTTAAGCTGTTCCGAATTTACTGCAGAGACCTGCGTCAATCCATAACGGCAAAAAAACCAAATCGAGCTCGAACAAAGCGTTCATAAAAACCAAGGTTCAAGTTAACTTTATATGCCAGCTGAGTTGTATTCATTAAACCGCCTGACTGACACTGAAGACAACAACGGGTTTGAGCGAGACTATATCTTGGTTCGTTTCATCGATAACCGTCAGTTTCCGCCATGCTGAAAATGAGATGAATTCGACTGCAAGAATCTTGAGTAAGTGAGCCCAGTTAGGAAAAAAGGTATCGCTAGCATCTGTTGTAGTTAATCACATTAAAGTCTCTAAGTAATGCTTTGTTTTTTTAAGTTTGTTTTTGTTTGTAGAAACAAATAGCTAAAAAAAAAAAGTTTTTAGAGCTGGATGTGATAGGTTTTCTTTTTTTTTGTAAAGGCACCGCCTAAAAACGGTGTGAATTTTCCCTGTGTAGGTTTGCTGAATCTGAAAACGTTCTTACTTTGGTAACGATGCGAGTGTGCATATCGTGATCTTCGTATCCATGATTCTTTTTTCGACCGTACCCAGGTAGCACTTGCTCGACGCACTTCGTTGGAGGCAATTTCCCGATAAACGACGAACGCTGGTTGCTATGAAACGTTTTTCCATCGTTCTAGTTTGCAAATTCCAACGTTACGGTTCGACCAGTACGTGAGTCTTCATAACCGTTTGATGTCTGTTTACACTCTAATGAGACTGACTGCGTCCATCTACGTGTTTAGAGCTATCGAAATATATTAGCAGACATATAAATCTAGGAATGACGAAGCTAGACTGACGGTCGTAAAGACAAAGACTGGCTGTTTATTCGTGCGGCTTTTATTGTTGACGTCCCCGTGTAAATAGCACTTCATGCGCCAGATTAAGATGTAGTTGTGTGTACGTGTGACAATGTGTACACAATCTAATGGCTAGTCCAATCGCTGCCTATTCGGCATAGCATAATAGTGATGCCCTGCCATAATGGTCGGAGCGCCTCTTTGGTAAAATGCCAATTCCACAAAGGGAATCTTAACGATACAAGACAGAAACACAATGGTTAGTCATACATTACAGTATACGATTATATGCACAAGTGGGTGACATAGCGGTAGGTGCAGGAAACATATCCGTTTCCCTGACATTCGGACTGGTAATCATTGCATTGTTATCATCTATACGTTTCTATCACTTATAACATCTCCAAACTGACACGGGTCTGATGAAGGCGTATAAGAATTTCAATCCTGAGAATTGGCTACGAGCTCCCGAGCTCCAATTGCTGGCTAACGCTGGCTAGCGTGTGTGCTGTGCTGCAGAACTGTCTCCCGGACCTAACACGTCCGTTTTCACGCCATTCCGACTATGACTGTTGTGAATGTACGTCCGACTGTTCTAGGTCGGACGTTGTCCGGCTGCCATCGCCTTGCATTTCGAGGTTGGCCGTAGGCTCGTGGAGTAACCTCAAGGCTCGTTGCGTTTCATGGCCCGATGGTGCCGATAGCGTCGGGGTGGTTCCGCCATCCCCTCCGGTAGAAGATATACCCGCGTCATGGATGATACCTAGTGAACAGTAGACGCAACGGTGTGAAAATTTTTGTTAGAGAATAGGCTAAGCATTCATTGTAGTTAGGCCACCCAGTCGTTCTTTAGCACTGTCCGAAATTGTTTAAACATGTCGGTCATTTGCAAGTGCATACAGCTCTGCATTAGTCGCGTCGGAAATTTATCAACAAATCAGTAGAAACCAATCCAATTTCGTGTCGTTTGGGTTTTGTTGCATTCAACACTGAGACCGCATCAAGTACATGGCGCTACCTCTACGCACTCGGATAGGTGTCCTGCACTCCTTCATGCTGGAGCTGCACTCCTTCAGCTGTGTGAGTCCTTGGCGTATAATAATAGTGATTTCGCCACAGCGGCTGCTACAGCCACGCAGCGTATAAAAGACCAATGGTCACACTGCAGACGATTCAGAAATGTTTAGTGAAACTATCGTTATCACATTTAGTAAAATATTGAAGATCGGGACGTCGGGTGAAATTTTAATCTAATAATCCCGCAAGCAATTTTTCATGCAAGCCAATTGTATATGCATGTCAAAAGCTAGAAATTGTTGTTTTTAAACAATTACTGACGGGTTTTTCCTTGGGTTTAGAAATATTATTTACGCCATTCGTTATTTGTGAGCTCAACAGGGATGATATGCAGTGTCTGTTATAGAAAAGTCACATCGTTCAATAGTTAAGAACAGATCATATAGTATGGTTGATCTCAGTAGTACTTTCGCAATGGGTTATTTGACTGTAATCGATAATATACGAATTATTTGTTTTCCGACGAAAACTACTTACCAAGTTTGTGTACGCGAGCACTGCCATGTGCCTGTGGAGGTTTGCACAGGATGTTTACGGCATGTGGATTGAGCGCCCCGCGCACAACTTGGCCTCGTTCATCGAGAACCTGGAATGTTGGAGGGACGGCCCTCGCTCCAAGAGCAGCGTCGACCTCATCAACAGGACGGGTACGCGTCGGGCTGTAAGGAATGCACATGACAATTTCAGGTTTGCAATTACAACGATTGACAAAATGAGTCGAAGGTTGATCTTCTCTCTAAACGGCATTTAATTCACTGATACATACAACAAAAAAGTTCACTAAAAAGAGCATCGACCAAACTGACCCTGAAAATTGCACCTGTTCTGCCTTAGGAAATGCAATTCGCCTTATATTTAATCCTACAAGAGATCTCAGCCCGGTCGGAAGCCTCAGAGGCGACTGTTTTAGCCGGGTGACGCCTAGAAATCTTCCCCAGGGTTACTCATATCAGCTTCTCACTCGACATATATAAGTGGACGGTCGCCGGCAAATGTAAACGATATAGTAAAACTCTCTATCTAAAGGTACTTGTTATCGGCGCAGGAAAGGTACGCCATGCCGCTGTGATTTATCATTCAACGGGGTTCCCTTTGCTACCATGAATCGATATCGATAGAAGTATAAAATCTATATGTTCGCTGCAAGATTTCTTCGCTGCAAGTTCATCCATGAACAGATTACGCTGAACCCACATATCGATCACAAAAACAAAGTCTCTAAACATGGCCATAAATAATCTTGCATCAAAACTTTTACAAAACATTTAAAGGAGTCTTAAGTCGGATAACTCCCAGACTGGGGGGCGTATGCTACCAAGTCTGCTACAAATAAAAAAAATTTGATTGAACTACAAAAGTTAATGCCTGTATTTCTTACATTAACTTAACAACCCGACATTAAACCTAACACAAAAACCCATTCCTCCCGTGAGCAGTAGGCTGGTCCGCGCTGCATTCTAACTTACTTGGCATACTGATGCGGTTTAACTTTGTAATTCTTCACAGCAGCCGAGTGCCAGGCGGTTACAGAAATAAACTGCAGCTGTTCGAATTCAAAGTGGTGCAGTTCGCCTCCCAGAGCCTCTTCAAGTTCGATAATCACCTGGTATTTCCGACGGGGTTCCAGCACCAAACGGCCACCGTCGCCTCCTTCCGTGGGTGTGTCACAGGCAGAAGTACTGTAAAGCTGGATGAATGTGGCAACAAGGGCAAAACGACCGTAAGCCTAACAATTGTTTCTGAGGTTTTTTCTAGCGCTTTAACGGATCTCATTCCATACGTCTGCATGGGACAGCGACTTTAGGTTGTTGTAAACTTGTTTATAAAGAATACACCCGAAAGGCAGGTATACAGAGACGTTACCTTATCTGTAGCAACGTTACCCCTACTCCAAATATATACGTCTTGCGATGCCGACAGAGTGAACAGATCAAGGTGAATAAATCACTTCAAATGTAGCTAACCTCGTTAGCGTAACTGCAAGTGTAAGTACAGCTTGAATGGGACATCTGTTGAGTTACAACCAAACAGCATCCCATAGATAAAGCTTTAGGAAAAGCTCAGCCTATTTGCAATTAAGTCGGTATTGAGCCAGAAATTATTTCAACTATTGAATATTATTCATTCTTCAATTCAATTCAATATCTTCATTGTATTGAGTATCATACTCGGTCCACACGTCTCTAGCAATTTTCAGGTGCTCAAAAAATCTGTTGAAAAAAGCATGCACGAACTTTTTTCGCAACATCGAGGTAGCTGAACATTATTTACTGTAGATTTCAAGGAAAGCTGCATGATTCATTCATATGCCAATTACCTTAATGGCGTCAAATATGATGAAACTGTCAAGCCAAAACTGTCCAGAGCGTGGAGAATCTGGGTGTTCATGGACGACGGAGATATCAGCGGCGGCTACAACACACACAAACAACAAATATCGATATCGAAGTATAGATATAAATTCATTTTATCCTAAGCCTAGCGAAGGTCTGCCATCGGCGTGCGATCTGCAGATTGTTACACTACGACTCGCAATCACGATTCACGGGACGGCATCTCATTCTTTCGTTCGTAGAATTAACAATTGTTAACTTCTTTAATTTAATAGGTTGTCAAGTGAAGTGGTACGTACACTACGATCCAGCTTTCGAGTAACATTCTTTACCATGTTTGATGATTTGCTTTGCATAAATAAAGGAAGGCCCATAAAAAGCATTTTTTGCAAAAAAGGGTACATAAAATAGCTGCCGCTCTTTAATTTTCAGTTATAAAACCAACGAATGTATTCGAGATTATCGAGCCTATGTCTACATACATCGTAGTAGTGATATTTGGCGAGGTATAATCCCTTGAAAATCGGCGATAAAAAGCGATCATGCGAGGCAAACGCGGAAAGGAAAAAATGGAAAAATCGGACTGAAAAGTCTCAGATATCACACCGAGACTAACTTTTCGCGACAGCTCGTTTTGCTTATAGTATCGAAGAAATTCCTTCTTCCATCGCCCACTTTGATACCCCAGACCTGCCAAACTAGCATTTAAACTATAAATAATGCACAGCAAATAGACTTTTGTCGTTATCTAATTTACCTTCATTTGTACTATATTCCCAGCGACCTCTGCGGAACGACATCTTTATAGGAGATATGGCCGATATTCTTACGCGCAAGTGGTAGAGCTTTTCGGGCTGAAGACCTCGCACTTCTACCCGAACGTCTGGTCGCATATATCGGCCTGAGGTATTAATTAGCATTTCGTGGCCTGAAAAATCCGGAGCGAGAACAGGGACGCGAATTGTATTCCGGCAACTATGCAATAGAGCAATACAGTAGACGGGACATGTCGCCAGAATAGTAACGGTGCGAAGTGTCTATTCCGGAAGTAGCTTTTAAAATAGTAAACCATGTAATGTAAATATGAAGCTGTATTTCGTCAATTACGAATAACTCGAGCATCGTAGCGGTTTATGTTCGATTCTGCTTGTCGTTGATGGGAGCTGCGTACTACAAAAACTCTGTAGAAAGAATTCACAGGGAAAGATTCCGTTCAACATGGCACCTGCAATGATCTGCCTTCTTACGGTTCTTGCTTATCGTGTATAGAGTTAGTCTGATACTCGTACGAGTTACGTAATGAGATGACGGAGAAATCCGCTGACGATTAAACTTTCAATATTTGTAGCCACGGCGGTAATAGCCACACACTTACTGTCTATTGGAACAAAAAGTTCCTTAAGATATAGCCAACGACCGAGGAGGGCGTGAAAATAGCACTTGAATTAGCACAAAAATATCGTTTCGTCCACTCAGACGGAAGCCTTGAACCCGAGAAGATATTCGGTATTTTCAATAATCATATGCAGACGACTAACGGTATAGATCCGGCGAATTCGAGATCTGCTTCGATTTATGGCAAAAAAAAGGAACCATGAGCAGTCTACAAGTACGAACACGGAAGTACGAGCACGCAACGCGCGAAGAATATACACTAAAAAATATAAATTCAATTATGCATTAACGTTTAATCACGATATGCCTTAACTTGGTAGTGCAAATGTTCCTATATGGAAATCGTGCCAAAAACGCCGAGGATGTTGAAACTGCACATTTGAAGGAACATGTTCTATTTGGCTGTACTGCCTGCTTCTTCCAACGTGAATGAAAAGACTACATCGTTAGTATCCCGCTGGAGAATTACGACAGCTGCAATTTATTCCCCAAATCAATCTACAATGGTCGTTTCACTCTGCTTAGCCGCGATCGTTTGGATGCAAGACTGCTTCTGTTTATG
Organism: Tropilaelaps mercedesae; assembly: GCA_002081605.1. NCBI lineage: Eukaryota > Metazoa > Arthropoda > Arachnida > Mesostigmata > Laelapidae > Tropilaelaps > Tropilaelaps mercedesae. Next base: position 7,916 of record MNPL01006288.1, on the reverse strand, counting down.
ACAGAAATGCCACGATATTTAATTCCCTGTTTTGTTTGATGTTTGTAAGCTGCGTGGCTCAGTCGGTTTTGTTTAGGGTGAAATTTGTTAGTTTGTTGTTTTCATCGTTTAAGGGGTAGAATAACTTGGCAACTGAAAATCTTCAAAACTAACAACAACAAACATCGGCAGCACCGGAATAACTCATTCTGACATCAGTTACAGAAGGTTCTTTTATTATTCTCTTATCTAGGTATGAGCGCGCATTGGTTTCTCAAGGTGTGCAAAACTTGCTATTTAGTGTCCTCCAAACTCAAATTCACAAAGCACTGTGCTCCTGACTCGTGACTCAGATAATCTGAGACAGCTCTAGAATTAGCACAAGAATCCACCGCTTTCCGTTGTATTCACCAATATGGAACGAACAGATGCAGCAGGTATGGAAAGGGATTTACGAAGTGGCTCCGCTGTCTGATATATCAAAGCAGAGCTTGTGAGGTTCTCAGCTCGCCACTTAACTAACACGCAGCAAAGAATTTCCCAGTGTCTTTCAACTGTATTGTCGTACCACAATGCATCAGGGCATATATCAGAGCATAAGTGAATGTTGATTTAGCGCATAGCAGCTCTACCCTGCACAATGCCAGGTGCCTTCCTCCATATCCCGATCAGAACCGAGTTGAATGTATTTGTTTCGAACGTTCATTGAACATAGTCACAAACACCCAGACCCATCATAAAAAAATACTTCGCGAAATCAATCTGGGGTTGATGTCTCATACATCGAGTAGCTGCACGTTAACTTTCGCAATATTCTCAAACGGTATTGGAGATCAACAGGTCGAAAACGAACTCATTGTCAAAGCAAAACAAAAGCTAGAAATTATAACCGTACGACACTTTTCTGGAAGTTCTCACTGCCCACGTCGTGACGGCCTACCGACGGACGTATACAGATAGCAGAAGCACGAGCTACTGCCCAAAACGATGCCGGTTGAGATGCAGCATCCATCCGTCGGCCCCATCAGCGCAAGGGTCTCTCGAACTGAACTCACCGAAAGGATGCAGTAACTCCCAGACCTCGGAGTTGAGTAGCCACATGTCGACGTTACCTTCTCGGATGTGCATTCGAAACTGTTGACACAAAGGCTGCTTGTCAGTGCCGGACTGGGTCCCATCGTCGAAACCCGAGTCCGTCTCCTCAGTTTTGTCGACGGCTACCACATGCTGTCCACCACCGGCGGATTCTCCATGCACGAGCTTGTCCATCTGGCCAGAATCCATCGCGGGTTGAACTGCGTTGTCGCCATCGCTCTCACAAGTTTTGACGGCGGTATGTTTCAGCATACCGCACATTAACACAGATACAACACTGAACGGACCGTTATCGCGCGGAGCCTTAGACAAGAGGACAGCCGAGTCGCTAAACGACCGATCATTCCCAGCGACTCCAAGTCAATGAACATTGTCTGCGGAATTTTTACATGTGTGGCAAAGTAATGCTCGATGATGATCTCTGCCTGCTCGAACCGACAGACGAACTATTGGGCCTAATTCGCATGAGCTAGAACGGGTGCTTCAGGCGAAAGTATGGCAGATAGTTTTTTTTGTTGAGGTTGAGGTGTGCGCTAATCAATCACAGCGACTTTAGAAAAGTCACTTGATTTGATGCACATCCATGAAGACTAGTGTTAGTGTGTGCGAAACGTAGTAGAGCGCATGAGTTACGTTACTTCTTGGGGGATTATATGGAAAACACGTAAACTTTACGTATTCTCTTGCGCAAGACCGCATTGGGTTACGTGGGTTTCTGAAGACCGAAGAAGAACGAAGTGATCGTGAGCGTTCGCGAGTGGGCGGAGACGAGGCCCGTTCAAAAATCGACAACGGACGATCTGTGTGCTCCTTATACCCTACAATAACTGGTACAGGCGTTAGCTTTTCGAGGGCCACAGCTATGATATGTAACTCTCATCATGTGTCCAATCAAGCTCGAGGACAAAGAACTCGCCAGTTGACTGCGAAGAAGCGAGTAAAATGGGAAAAAAAGAAAAACGAGCGATATTCAGAGAACTGGCGAGCACAGCTTATGCAGACAGGGCTATGGGTTGTTGTATGTCGCCTCGCTCATTCGCCGGAATTTGCTTCGTCCTACGGCACAGATGCCAGCGGACTGCGCAAAAAGAAGATAAGAATTGAGGAATCAAGGAAATGGAGCGTTTGTGTAGAAACAAATGAATTTATGTACGAGAGCGTTGGAAGCACCTATTATAGCTAATAAATGCTCGAAAAGAAATCGGTTTTGTAAACAAATCTCAAAACAATTAACTTGTGCCAAAGGTACCCTTCGGAAATTGAAATCAAACAGACGCTGAATACCCTGTTATGAGATAGAACCTATAAAAATCGATAATGGGTACACTGGTTGACAATGGTTTCTTTGGGTACCGTCTGAAGAAAAAAATTACACTTTTTTATTTCAAAGCAGTGAAAACGATATTAGAGAGAAGTTGCTGGACAGAGCTGCTAAGCCAAAATTTATTGACTTGAGCGAGTGGTCAAGCAATCTCGAGGAAGAATGGAAGAAAGGAACCGCGTCAGGAAATTGCTTTAGAGATATGAAAAAGGATTTACGAATCAGGCAAGAGCGACGCACACACGTCACGGAATTCTCTGCAACCTACACGACACAATGTGGAAAAACCTTTTTGTATAGGCATCTTTACTAGCAAAAACGTGTTTCGAATATCAATGACTGGGTTCCACAAATGTGTCTCGTGGTCGTCACGAGTCCCGCAAAAACTCACACATGGAGATCATGGAGAACAAGAACGAAGTTGTAATGAAATCGGGTAATTATCATTGTTTTATGAAACGACATCTTCTCGTTGAGTTCATGCTTTTAATATTGCAAACTTTTTTTATAGTTTTCATAAACCAATCACTTTGCATAACAGCGGACAAGGACGAGCCGTATAAAGTACAGTAAGGACTGAGGAAGACACATCTCCAAAGCCGGAGGGGAATAATGGAAATGGAAAAATAGAATCAACTAAATAATAGAAGCAGCGGTCAGACTCGGCAGCTTGGCGCATTCGCGTGCGTTTTTCGACCGGAGGAGACATGGGTGTATGGGTTGGATTTCCGCCGTTGCACATCTTACATTTATGGGGTCCGTCTTACAAAGTAATGCAAAGAGTGGTACCGTGGACGTTAAATGAACGCTGATGGTCAGTCCCAAAAATAGATCGGCTGAAGATTTTTGTATGTCGTCTGCTCGTATATCGGCTGCTGCTTTGTGCGAATGCTTCGTGGTTTACGCTGTTTCGGATTGCTGTGCAAAGCGCCATGCAGTTTTTGTGGATTTTTAGACGGAATCGACATAAAAAAGCTGTTGTGCAAACCAATGAATTCGTCCGAAGAGAAGGGCGTTCGCTTCACGTCAGATGAACGTTGACTTTTCTCTTAGGAAAACGTGAAGTACGAATTGAAGGCCAGAGAGGCACGTATCTCGTTCCATCTCTGCCAAGCATGATTTGTGTTATATTTAGAGAGATACAGCGTACAAGGAAAAATGCATATACATCGTTCCTTTCGTAAAGATTGAAGCAATGACGTATCTGCCAATTAACGAGACAAATGCGAACGGCGGTATCAGCTAATGTGTGTGCTTCGCCGTGTACGTGCCCTTTAAATTATGCCAGTTTGGGGAGGCACAGGACCTATCCTTTGTGACCTGTCGCGCGTATCTCATCTGTTTGCTCTGCTCCCGCTCTCTCGAGACGGACTCGTACGGTCACTGCAGCTCAAACATTTTGAGAATTCGTGTGCTGTTTACCGCTGATTGGTTCACGTGTTTATCTGCGTTGTTCAGTTGCCGAGTGGCTCCGGCGACGTCGTCGGCATTGTCCGTCGGAAGGCCTGTTCTTTCCCTTCGCTGGTACCGGCTTCGGCTGATCCTTCGTCCTCGCGATGCCTGGGGTTAGACGTGAGTATCATCGGCATAGTTCTGTAACTTCTGTGTTATTGCGCGCCCATATGCCGAGTGTTGACCCGGGCGAGGAGCGTTTGGTTGGCCTGCCTTCTCACCCTCCTCCGGTACCGTTGGTAGCTCCAACGGCGACGTCCGCCTCGGGAGACGGACAGCGACGGTACGAAGCGGGTGGCATATCTTTGTATTCGTGTGAACACACTGGTCACGACCGGAGTTACGCAGGTCCTTACGGCCGAGGGCTCGGTGCTGTGTCTCGACTCGGTCCGCATAGCTTCTGCGGCCCGCCATGGTGTTCGACAGGTTATCGACGTTGCTTGCTTCTGCGCTGCTTGCCCACTCGATGATAGTAGTCGCCGATGATTCTGCCAAAGGTGCGTACAATTCCCGTCGCATTACCGACATCTAGTGTGTGTTAGGCAAATGGTATGTATGAGGCTGCAGAACGTTTACGTCCGACGACCGTTCGTGCAAGGCAGATTTTGAAGACAATGTGAACATCTAGTGAGAGGACAACAGTTACTTTAGGCGCAACCACGTAGGATTGAGTTACTACTTCCCTGCCGCAAGTTGAAATTAAGTTACTTCACTGATACTATGAGTGTGCATAAACGCGTTGTTTCGAGCAATTGACAAAATCACAACTGCTTACAGAGCTGACGCTGCCATAGTTTGCGATAGTCTCGATGTTGAATCATCACTACACTCACCGAACTCAATATGAGTGTATGCATACGACTTTTAATTACGATTCTTCTACGTATGAGTCCCACACTGCCTGACGAACAAACTCTTCCAAACACATTTTTTTAGCAATTATATTTCAAGTTATATTTATATAAATATACACACATTTTTATTCAACTGATATCTACGAGACCGTAATGCGCCGACAAGATCTTCGTCCGGTAATATAACACTGATAATGACTAAGTGCACTTATCCAGCACACAAGTTGTCGAGCGTTTTTGAGAAATGTTTTGCCAAGGTGGTCTCCACCGCTCGACTGATGATCTGACCTGATCAGGTTCTTCAGAAAAAATGGTCATTATCGAGATCAGACGTAAACCAGTGTGCGTGCAATTTCGTATTTAGAGACGGCGTTTCTCTGTCTCGTGGCATCGTGCGTCCACTTTGCAGCAGCGGCCGCGTCCTGGCGAGCCTTCGTCAGCGATACTATGCGACGATGGCCTAACGGTGCAGCAGCACCAACAACAAAGAACATACCGTCCCTTCTCGTACATCGTACGGCATTATTTCGGCTTTACCGCTTCCCCGTATTTTCTGGTCGGGTAGCGGGTCTTTCGTCGTTCGCACCGTAATGCTGTAAACCGGCGTTCTTCGGCTTCTGCAAGACGGCACACGCTCATTTCAACTTCTGCAAGTCGCACTGAAACCGTCGGTTTCTGCGTTGGCCCCCCTTCATTCTCCCCTTCTCCGACCAAAAGGGTCAATGGCTCCATCACCCAGTTTTGTTCAGCCACAACCAGTTTTTTTTTTCGCCCTCGGACGCACCGCTCAGCGCTTCCGATGACCCTGCTATCAATACGCAGTAGCTGCCGCTATGGCGGCGGCCGTTGCGCCCATTTTTTTACCGCTCATGGGGCTCTCACCGATTAGAGCAGCCGTCGATGCTGTATTTGGCTGATGCTGCTGCATAGACTCGACAGCAGGATATTCAAATCGACGCCGAGAGTTGCTGGGCTCGGCCCTCTAGATCGGGCGGCCGCTTGGTCACGAGTGTTTTTTCATTTTTTAGTCCTAACAAAGCAGCGTATAGCGCTGTAGAGCGAGTGTGTCCGGCAGAACGCGTCCGAGCGCACGAGGTGCTCCCGACATACGGAAAAAATCATTCCGGGTATATCAAACACATGCGAGACAAGCCGCAGAGATGTTGTCAGCGTATATCTGTGCGGACATTGTCGGCAAACCGATAGGCTGATGTTTATGTAGTTTTTTTTAGGTGTCCAGGTAGCTTGAGTGCAACGCACACAGCCTACCATAATCGGTATGCAAATTTATATTTTGTCTTATCTGACCGTTGCTTTTTGGAGTGTTTAAGCAGAAGGAGCTGAGGTGGAGATTGCAGGCTCGTCCTACGTCGGGTTTAGACGTAAATTCGCGCTAATTATGATTAGTCTATGGCGCATTCTATTCAATCGGACGATAACATTGATTCGCCAATAAAACGGAATACATGAAATACGTTTCAATTAATGATTAGCCGAAACGTAGTTGATTATCTAACTGATTATATTGACATAGTGCGATTGACTAGTTGAAGCGAAAATGAATAGGAATATTTTGATCCACCCTGTATGCAGTACTACGTGTGTGTGGTTGTTCGATCTTCACTAAGTTGACTGTACACTAGTTTTTCACGCGCCGTTACGTCGCTATGGAGCGAAAAAACCAAACACATGGTGCTACCCTTTGGCTAGATAAAGAGTCATTCCCATGCCAGAACCGAGATTGTGAAGTAGAACCCTGTTTAGAATCATCTTCTCAAGCCCTAGATGACGTATGCTGTTGCAGCTTAGTGTGCCTAAAGTATCGATTGCAACGCTTTTTGTGCATACCCCCCGCAGATGGAAAGCAGCTTGCGACCGAATTGACCAGCACAACACCGCCTTCGCCAGCAGCAGGGACGAGTACAAATGTCTCCACAGGAGAACCGCCTAAGGTTGTGTGCTATTTCAGTGCGTGGGCTCTCTATCGGCCGTTCCCAATGAACTATGACATCGACGATATTCCCGCCGAAAAATGCACCCACCTTGTTTACGCCTTCGTTGGACTAAGCAACCAAACCTGGGAACTCTTCTCCATCGACCCCGAATTCGACTTTAACAAGGGTAAGGCAGATCATCGCCGGTTGCATCCATAATGTCTCTTCTTATATGGAAAACGCTTGTGATGCCGCTGAGAAAATGTTTACCGTGATAAGTCGCATTGTACTGTTCTACTAAGGCTCGTAGGTACGCCCTTTCGTAGGTTGCCTTTGCACTCACTGCGGACAACCTCTTCTGACCAGATTGAATAAGATCAAACAGGCTTGAAGATGAGTAATTTCTTCTGTACTTGTTTCGAGTTGATATGATGGCGTAGCTTTTGGCTACCGTGGATTCGTCATTGTAAAAATGCCGGCGTGTAGAAGCAACGTCAGCACCAAAATTATATCGAGTTATCGGTCGACGTTAGATGTGGAGAATATAGTGACGTCGTCATCGCTATTCAAACAGAACCAAAGGTACTCGGGCGGAACCAAATGTGATTTTTGACATTCAACGTATTACTGAGTAGTCGGCCAAAAACATACTCAAAAATCATTTTTTCTTCTGGCGTCGTTACAATTCCGTGCTCCTCTGCTGCAAATCCTTAGCCTAATGGACAACACTCAATCTTTGTTTTTTGTAGGAGGTTATCGACGATTTACGGCATTACGTAAGAAATATCCACATATTAAAACCCTGCTGGCGGTCGGCGGCTGGGCAGAAGGTGGTAAAAAATACTCAGAAATGGTCGCTGTGCAATCCCGTCGACACACATTTATCAACTCTGTCATCCAGTGGGTGCAAACCTACGGCTTCGACGGCTTCGACCTTGACTGGGAGTACCCTGGCGCATTCGACCGCGGCGGCACGTTCAAGGACAAGGAGAACTTCCTCGACCTCGTCCGTGAAATGAAGTCAGTGTTCAACACGTATCGCCTCATACTGTCGGCGGCCGTTCCCGTGGCTAAGTTCCGTGTCCAGGAAGGCTACGAGATCGAAGAACTGGGAAAGCTTCTTGACTTCATCAACGTGATGACGTATGACCTGCGCGGAAACTGGGCCGGTTTCTCCGATGTTCACTCACCTCTTTATAAGCGACCATTTGACGAGTGGGCCTATGAAAAGCTCAACGTGGTTTGTATCCTACTATATATATATATATATATATATATATA